>MCJB01051330.1:115105-225065 GCA_002018475.1 Nicotiana obtusifolia | reverse complement strand
GGGGGGGGGGGGGGGTGTTTATTGAGGCTCAGATCTGTGATAAAATCAGGGCAAAGGAGACAAAGCAACCGCCATGGCTGCAAACCGCAGTTGCATTATAAAAATAGTGCCTTACCGGGTCGCCCCGCCAAGATACAGGCTGCTCCATTACCCCGACACGAACTCTAGACGACACCTTAATCATCACAGCCTCTCATCCATTACAGTAACAATAAAGTGGCACGGAGGGAGTAATAATAATAATAATAATAACAATTTTGATGAGGAAGAAGAAGAAGAAGCAGCAAAAAGGGTTAGATTTTAAATCCTAAACCCCTTTTCCCGTATATGTGTGTGTATATATATATATATATATGTTTGTGTGCGTGTATAGATCAGAAGCTTGACCAAACAGTCGCTTAAGATGAATGGTGGTTTATTAGAGCAGCGCTTGGTGCAAACGGAAAGGGGAATCGTAGGGAACAGAGAGAGGGCAACCACCATTAGAGACTCCCAACTATCTCTCTGCTTCCTCATTTTTTCCGTCTAGAGTTCGCGAGAACCTCTTTCCTCGCAAAAAGTTTAATTTATAGTACCCTATAGTCCTGAATTTACCATTATATCCTTGAATTTTACCCCTACTTGGCTATTTGCAAAATCTGGAAACTGGATGAACATGGTCCATAAGGGTAATGTAGTCATTCTACTCTCAAGCTTATCCTTCCAATTGTTTAGATTTTTTTTTTTGCTTTTCTTGATTAAACGATTTCTAGCGGATTATTTGGTAGGGCGTATAAGAATAGTATTGAATAAGGTGTATGTTGTGCTGAGAATATTTTCTATGGTTGTTTGGTTTGATGTATTAAAAATAACATGTATTGCATATTTTTTATAAATATATTTGTTTATAAAAATACCCTCCGAGTTATTTGGAAAGGGTTTGGAAAAGGTTTTGAAATGGTAGATTTGTCTTTATACATGCTTATTCATGCATTAAAAACTATGTTATTGCTAGTGTCATGGTTTGTTATGTATAAGAATAGTATTAAATATGGTGTATAACTAATACTTATAGATTGAAAAATACTAACAAACAAGAAATTAATAATACCAAAGATAATAAGTGCATTATTTTCCCTAATACATCCTATCAAACGACCCCTAATTGTTATTATTTTTCTTGATATTAACCGATTATCCCTATTAAAATTTAAATTGAGAAACCTTGTTATTTCGATCATACTCGATAATAATATTAATTGCTCCACTTATTTTTAAGATATATAGTACTATTAAATATTTATTAGACCTTTTGTTGGAAAACAAGTTATCGGAAGCACTTTAATTTACCATGATTAAATGCTATTTGAGGTAACAATGATTATTTATTAATTAACAATGGTCATGTAATATACATTAAACAACGACCCGGTGAAATCTCACTAGTAGAGTCTGGAGAGGATAGTGTGTACGCAGACATTACCCCAATCCCGAGGGGTAGAGAGGCTGTTTCTGAAAGATCTTCGCTCATGAAAATATATCAGTACCTTCAACAGAAACCAAAGGAATAATAACAACATAAAAGCCAGAAAATAGATGAAAACAATAGTAATAACTAGTAAATAGGCCCGACACTATAAAACGAAAGAGTAGTGGGAACACAACATTAACCACTAGCAGTCTAAGAGAAAAATCCTATCAGACTAGCCTCACATAGTTACGACCCTACCCTACAACCCTAATACTCGACTTTCACAGCTTCCGTCAAGGGTCATCTCCTCGGAAATCTGAAACCGCGCAATGTCCTGCCTGATCACCTCTCCCCAATACTTCCTAGGTCGTCCCTACCTCTTCTCATGCCTTCCAAAGCCATCCTCTCACACCACTTCACAGGTGCATCTAGGCTTCTCCTGACATGCTCGAACCATCTGAGCCTCGCTTCCCGCATCTTGTCATCAATGGGAGCCACGCCCACCCTCTTCTGTATATCTTCATTCCTAATCTTATCCATCCTCATGTGTCTGTACATCCACCTCAACATCCTCATTTCTGCTACTGTCATTTTGGATATGTGAGAACTTAACTGGCCAACACTCAACCCCATACACCATGATCGGTCTAACCACCGCTCCATAAAACTTACCTTTGAGTAATAGTGGCACTTTCTTGTCACACAGGACTCCGGATGCTAACATCCACTTCATCCCCCCACCCAAATACAGTGTGTGACATCCTAGCCGGTCTTCCCATTCCCCTAAATAATCGACCTTAGGTACTTGAAACTGCCTCTACAGCGATCACTTGAGATTCAAGCTTCACGTCCATGCCCGATTCCCTCGGCTCGGTGCTGAACTTGCATTCCAAGTATTCCGTCTTAGTCCTGCTCAGTTTGAAATCTTTAGACTCAAGGGCATGTCTCTAAACCTCCAGCCTCTCGTTAACACCGTCTCGCGTCTCATCAATCAAAACTGTGCCATCCGTGAAATAACATACATCATAGCACCTCCCCTTGAATATGGTCTGTAAGTGCGTCCATCACCAGGGCAAATAGAAATGTACTGAGCGCAGATTCTTAGTGTAACCCCATAACAACCGAAAAATGCTCCAAGTCGCCTCCTACAGTCCTAGCCCGAGTCTTAGCTCCATCATACATGTCCTTAATCGCCCTAGTGTAGGCAACCGGCAAACCTTTTGCCTCCAAGCATCTCCATAGAACCTCTCTATGAACCTTGTCATACGCTTCCTCCAGGTCAATAAATACCAAGTGCAGATCCTTTTTCCTATCCATGTATTGCACCACCAACTCTACTAAGGTGAATAGCTTTCGTAGTAGAACGATCGAACATGAACTCAAATTGTTTGTCGGATATAGATATCGTCCCCCTTGCCCTCATGTATACTTTATGCTAAAATATACAAGCAAGGACTTATCGTTTTCTATGGTAAATTTAATAGATAAAATCAAAGAACATTAGACATTTCAAGGAGGAAGGATTTCTAAACCATGAGATATCAAAGTTTAAGTTATAAAAGAAGCCAAAAATGTTAATAATTGATTTCTTCTCATCTACCTAAGTCTCTGTCAGCATAGTTATTCTATACATTGCAAATGGGAGATAACAAATATCTAGCAAAATACTGGAGGTGCGCACAACCTAATTCGAACATTATTAATATAAATACTAGGAAAATAGAGTGCACATACCTAAGTTAAATACTACTAGTTCGAAAGCTGGTTAACCCGTAGTATTTTTACCTCTTTTCCTTTGACCCATAGATAGCATTCTTGCTTTATCATTTACTAATCTTCCGAGCCCCATAAGTTCCAAAGCTGGCCGAGACTTAATTCCTTGCTTGCCTTCAAGAACTTCAAACTATTGAACATTGTCAAGAACTGTGACTTCTCTTTGATAGCATCCTTAAGAGAGAGCCAGATGAGCTGAAGTTTGTACTGATGAAAAACACGCGAATCAGTAATGTCATGACCTTTCCAGAGTATCCCACCAGCAAAGACATAACTGCTCAAAGCTTGCCTGACCCTAGAAGAAATTGCAGACAGAATCTTGCAAATATTTCTGAATATTAAATAGCCACAATCATATCAGTTTAGTGACTGAGCAGGTATTTAGTTACGCACGCGCCTTTGCACCATAGTGAATGAATCCCATTATCGGGGGCGGAGTTAGGAACCGGAGTGTAGGTTATGTCATATTCAGTAACTTTTGTCCAAACTTTATATGTATTAAGAAATTTGTTTTATATGTATAAAAATAAAATTCAGAACTCAATTACTAACACCTTATGTCGCTATCCTAAAATTTAGAACCCGTAAAGTTTAAATTCTGACTTCGCTTATACTCATTACACAACGTAATTCTCATGAAAAAAACCTCAGTTTAGGAATGTAAATAGGGTAAGGCGGAGGCAGGGCAAGTGTCAACCTGCCTTGCCCCGTTAAGCCCGACCCCTCCCCATCCCATTTAATTTTCCTCCTCTATTTTTTTTTTTTTTCACTTTTGAAGTGTTCTACATTTTCTTTGACTTCTTTGGGCTTCTTTTCTTCAAAATAGTGCACCGTTCCAATTTCATGACATAATTTTCCAGCATGAATGAAAATGGTTAAATTCTTATACCAGTAATTCATATTTTTTTTCCTTCTTTTATAGCCTATGTTACAATTTGATTTTTTGAGCTGAGACAATTTTAATATTTTAAGATGTGAAATAATATCTTTTTAGTTTCTTTAAGGTGTTATATCAAATAATTTCTCTGTTTCAATTTATATGAACTTATTTTTTTTTAGTCCGTACAAAAAAGAATAACCTCTTTTCTTATTTGGAAACAATTTACCTTTATGCAATGATTTATAGCGACACAAAATATATGTGCCTCATTTTACACAATTACAAAAGTCTTCTCTTTTTTCTTAAACTTCGTGTCCAGTCAAATGAGTTCACGTAAATTGTAATGGAGGGAGTATAATTTTACTTAGTTGAGAGTCTATGCATTTCTGCTATTTTATTATCATAAAATTGTAACATCAAAAGATTGTTCAAATTTTTAATCTGGCCTTAAAATTCAAGACCAAATGATTAGTTATTTATCTATTATTCTTTAGTATGAGAGCCACGTATTTGCCATTTTTAGTTGCTTTTGCTTAATTTCTTCTGGGTCTGAGTGATTGGAGCTATGGAAGCTTAGCTGTAGAATAAACGAATAGTACTCAGTTCAATTAATCTTATAACCAAATATACAAATCTGCTCTCGCCCTGCTCCCTGCCCCTGTCCTGTCCCATTTAATATCTTAAATTTTTTAGATTTGACCCGTTCTGCCCTACCCCGCCCATCCCTACCTCTGGTGGCGAAGCCACATGATCACAAGGGTGATCAACTGATCACCCTTCGCCGAAAAATTACATTATGTATATAAGTTTTTTTTCACTTCTTTCAAGTCTTCGTCACTGCCTACCTCAGTTGGTTCTTGAAATCTTAGGACAGAAAGCAGCTTATCCTAAATAATTGGCATGTTGTCCAGCGCGTATAAAACATATTTACTTGGTATTCTGGCTTAGGCTTTTCTTCTAGCAGTGTTTATCCGTGCATAACGAATTTGCCTTGCTTTAAAAAGTGTAGACTTGTAAAAAACTTGTTCTTGTATTATTCTTAAACGTACAATTTTTCTTTGAGGGGGGGAATATTATTGTAAGCATTCTCTAAGTTCTAAAAATGATCAAACTTCTTAGTATGAAGACTAGTAACTGCACGAGTAATTAGAACTTCTTACATAGAAAGTGCATTGCTAAGTGCTAATGACACGGCCGAAGCAAACCATACTAGTGCTAAAATCGATCACAATAAACGATCAACAACACGTCTTCTGTTCTCACCCGCAATGATACTAGAGAAGACCTCCTGGTACTACATGTGATACCCTAACTTTGAGCAATGATTACTGCTAGAGTCAGCCAGAGATGAAAAATTATTCAAAGGGAAAGCCCAGTACACGTAGCTTTCACTATGCGCGGAATCCAGGAAAGAACCGAACCATAAGAGTCTATCGTACGCAGTCTTAGTTTGCATTTCTACAAGAATCTGTATATACGTCTCGTACTCATGACCTCCTGATCACATGATAACAACTTTACCAGTTATGCCAAGGCTCTCCCACCCATAAATGAAAAATTGTTATGGCAATAAAATGTTAGTCATTTAGAACTCTTGTAGACATATTCCTGCAATAGCTTGGTACTTTTAAATTCACTGACAGACAATAACTGATAGTATATCATAAACGGCCTCATGTTTATGATAGTTCTGGGTCTCTTTTCCAATCTCAACCACAAGAACCTTGAACGAAAAGTTAAAACAGAAAAGAAAACATTTGCGTGGTCAAGAGATTTTCTTTTCTTTTATAATTTCTGTATCACAGTTACTTTCTCTAACACAACATACAAAAATCACATATCTGACTTTGCGCTCCAAGAATAATAAACTTTTCCAAGAGACAAAGAAGCTTATCATGATACATACTACCTACATGGCCAGGGCAATATCAAGTCCCTGTTTCCTAATACCAGATCCTCCTGAAATTTTGCTTCTCAGCCAATCCTTCATCTTCTTGACCCCGAGTTTCAGTTCCTGAAGTCTCATCATTCATAGTCCAAAAAAGTGACAGTAAACAGGGACTCCTTGCAGAGGCCAGAGAGTGGTTCAAGGAAGAAAGACCATGGAGGACGTGGTCGTCAACCATAGTCACCAACTATGGTTCTCGTATACAGTGTTTACTACTCATACACTATAATTCAATGTCATTTAATAACCAAAAATGTAATTCTGGCACCCAAACAATGGGCCGCTAAAGTGTTACGCTTACTGGTATATACATGTATTAGAGAATTAAGAAAACCAAATAGATAAAGTAGACATGTTACAGATTCCCAAATCTATTATGGAAGGCCTAAACGAACCTCACGTCCTGAATAGACAACAGGGCGTGCTCCTCAAGGTATCCATATTGGAAATACAGTAGCCAAGGAGACATATACTCCAGGAGGAGGAAACAAGTCATCCAACAAAGATGTTCCTTGAGTGCTCATTTAATTGCTGGTCCATCTCCTCCTTCGTGCTGGACGCTCTGGCTTCACCTCCGAATCTGGAGGGTTTTCACTTTGGACCAATGATATCGGATCACCTTCCGCCTTTTTACTTACTGGAGCTTCTTTTTCACTTGGCATTGGAAGCTTGAAGCGCTCACTCCGCTTCTTCAGCTTCTCAACTGTCTCCAAGTGTTTATCCTCCATATGCTTTGTCTCTACATTATTAATTTCTAGACCACCTCCATTTTTATTGTTAACTGCAGGCTGTTGATTGTCTTCGACTGCCTTTACAGCTTCATCCGGATTTTTGTTAGCTAATGAAGTACCACTGCTCTTGTGTACATCAATGTCTTTCGCATTCAAGGAAGATGATTTAGCATTGACACTAAAGTCTCTTTCCTTGTGGCTTGTCCACCTTTCCAACTTGGAACGTCCCCTCTTGGAATCCTGTTGCTCATCATCTGATGATGCTTCTTCCTGCTGTTTCCTGGAAGACTGACGATTCCGGTGGACCTTGTTCTCATTGGTTCCTTGCTCAAATTTTCTCTTCAAGCTCACCTGAAGGTAAGAAAGACCTCCAGAATAAGCACCTTCAGTAGAAAAGATATAGCAGTAGCACTTGTAGATAACAGGAAACAGACATTTAACTAATACTCCATCGATCTAAATTAAAAACTAATATGAATCGTATATACACACACTTGGATTATTTATGCAAATTAAATCCAGTGTGCCTCTCAAGTTTCCTTTCCAACTTATTGTTTGATAGTTGTGTCAAATGTATAGAATCAGTTTTCCATATAAGATCTAAACTAGTTTGAGAATAATAATTCCAGTCAACCTGTCTTGCTGTTAACCATCTGTTTGGACTCCAAAGTCCAAATGCACCTTCTACATTTAGAAATTAGTTTGTAAATATCTCAACATTCCTCGTCCGTGATTAAACACCTACAATCTAGTCAACTGAAATTTCTGTAGCGCCCAAGTATGTTCGAGAGTACAATCATACAAAAATCAGAGATTCCAAGCCAATTTTGCAACTAAGTTCCTATTTGGTCTCTCAAAGTGCTTCATGGGTTTAGCACGTAGTTTCTAAATGGCTCAAAATATTATTTAATAGAGTGCTGTTGAAAATTTTGAGCTATCTGTCCAAAAAAGGACTTAAGACCTAAAGGACCAAAAAGCATCTGAAAAAGTCAATAATACCCTCGTAATAATTATTGAAACTTTAACTTAAAACATTTGTGGAGCTGATATTCAAGTCTATATAGATAATGAGATGTTCTTCATATCAGTTTTTTGCGACATTCTCTACTTTTGTCTATAAATTAGTTAGCAGGGACTTCCCCTATCACATCAACAGAATTATTTAATTCTACTTAGATATTAAAAGAATGAAACGAATTTAGTCGATTAGAAAAATAAAGAGGTATTCCAGCTGAGGGTCTTATCGAAAACCGTCTCTCTAACTTCACAAGGTAGGGGTAAGGTCTGCGTACACACTACCTCCCAAGACCCCACTCATGGGATTTCACTCGGTATGTTGTTGTTGTTGGAATGAACAAAGAGGAATCATATAGCCGACCAAGCCATCTGGACTGAGGCGTTACTATCTTGTATTATCTTTTTGCAAAACCTACCTTTTGACCGGTTTTAATTTCTGACAGTATTTTATTTTCATTTAGGAAAGTGTTTTAGAAAAGGACCAAATGCGGCTGTCTTAATTTCGGGAGATCTTTTCAATTTCACCCCACTAGCAGATCATCTGTTACTAAATGAGTAAAATTTGCTATCCCCGTCTTTAAGGACACAATGTCCTAAATTGTCATTATTAAATGCAATGTGACAACCAAATCTTGATGACTCTTGGGGTATAAAATAGACGATGTAGGTACTGTACTTACCATCTCATTTCTCCGTCCATTCAGTTCGTCCTCGTTCATGTTCGAAGCAATTTGGGAGTTATGATCCCCCTCAAAATCTTTACCTTTCTTTAAATATTCTTTATGTCTTTTCTCATTCACCCTGGAGTTATCAGGAGCAGGGGGAGCACGATCTTCACGTGCATTCACTCTATCAGGCCTTGCTCTTCTCTCATCCTCACGGGTCCTCAGCCTTGAAGGACTTTCATTTTCAGCACGATCCCTCCTTCTAATATGGTCAGCATGCCTCACATCCTTCAAATGCTGATCAGAGTTTCTGTGCTCATCTTTCCCTCTAGAATGACCGGCCCAAGCTTTTTCCTCTGCAACACGCCCAGCCCGCATACCGCCCCTTATTTCCTCTCTCTCCCTTTTTGATAGTGCCTCTTCTTGGGACTGTTTAAGCCTATACCACTCCTCACGTTCTCGCTGTCTGTCACTCCTCTCCCTCTGAAATACACCATCTTCTTTGTGCCTGATATAGTGCTGCTCGTCATCTCTTAGTCTCAATAGCTCATCTCTCTTTCGATGATCTGAGGTATCATCTCTCTCTCTCTTTCTATGAACCATATTTTCTCCATGCGAATGGAAGGATTCTTCCTTGTCAGTATGTTCCCTATTTAATTTTCTCTCTTCTTTCCTTCTTTTATTGTGGCGATCATCCAAGGTATCATACCTCTTCAACTCATCCCTGTCTCTTTGCCTTGCTCCCATATCCTTATCATAATCAGGCCTCAACGTAATGCTCTCCAGCTGCTTTCTATGTAAATGGCGTTCTTCTCTATCACTCCCATCAAATTCTCGCACCTTGCTGCGGTGTCTAGATCCAGTTTCATCAATAAGCTCTCTCTTTCGTGGTTCTTCCAGTTTAGTTCTCCTTCCCGGTAGATCTTCATCCCTCCTTTGCCATACTGCCTCTGAATATTCACGTTCCCTCCGTCGGTCAATGTAATGGGCTGAGCCAGAGTCAACGCCTTTACGGGAATAAGAATCTTCCCTCCCTTTCACTACCCCATGATGCTTTTCTGCTTCTTTGACATTGTAGGCTCTTCTTCGGACTCGATCCTCGTCCCTAGCAACTGCTTTTTTGGCATTATCCATGCGCATAGAACGTCCATCTTGAACAACTTCCTCCTCAACATCATCCCGTACTTTGCGATTATCTCTACTGCTTCCAGATTGGGCTTTGCTATTCTCGCTACTTCTTCCAGCCTTGGAGTCTTCTCCACCATCAGTTTCTTGCGGAGAAGATTGTTCACGTCGTGAACTTAGCTTTTGCTTTTTAGAATGTAAAAATCCATCATCCATGGCTTCACTATCACTTCTTGCATCCAAAGCCATTTCCTCTCTCACAACTTCACTGTTTGTGTCAGCTCCAACAGGTTGATCAGGGACATCATCTCTATCTTCCGTATCTTGCTCCGGAGCAGGTCTATCAGTGGTGGGTGAAGGAGGGACCGGACTGTGCCTATGATCAACACTTTCAACTGATTCTTCTCTCTGATTATCAACTTGGAGTCTGTCTCTGCTATCACCACTCTGACTAATATCAGGTGATCCTTCGCGTGCACTTCCCTTTTTTTCCCTGGAATAAAACCGGAGAGACAGCCAAAATTAGGATAACATGCAAGGCAATAGACTCTTAGAAAAGAAGCAGAGGACAAAAGTGCTTTTTTGACAATTAGCAAGCGCATGGACGTTAGCATAATGTGCAATTAAACATTACTCCTTAACACATGAAGCTTTTCAAAGAGCTTTAACAAGTATGGTGATATGAAAAAAGAGATTCTCAGATTCTCAAAGTCGCATGTCCAAAATAGATCATTGTTTAACAGACTAGGACATCGATGGAAGATAATACATGCTAAGGGAAAAAACTGGTTCATACAAACCATCTTTGAACAAGCCAAATAAAAGAATCTGATAAATAAAAAAAATATCTCATGACACATGCAACATATTTATGCTGCGGGTCAATCTTAAACATTAGGTTATCAAATTGGTAGAAGCAGTACCAATCAAATACTGCAAGGATAGGTGGGTGGGCACGTATTGTTTGGAGCATTATGTGTCATATCTTCTGATATTCCCTATTTAAGGACCTCTCCTATGCTTCCTATTTACTCTTATTTGCTTGTATTAATAATTAATTTTTCTAACTAGAAAAAAGAAAAAGACTGGACTCGGATATTGCTAACAAACCTTCCATACTAGTGAGAAGACAGTGCCAATAAAGGATAGGATCTGCTAATACATAAAAAGTAGTAACCACAGAAAGATGATATCAAATGATACTCTAATGTATCATCAAATCATTCTGTAAGTTCCATACTCGATGAAGAGCTATAGCAATTAACTAAATACTAATATTTGACTTTGTTTTTTTTTTTTTAAATAACCGCAGTGTCCGGACCAACTTATGCGCACCTCGACTAATTCCACGGGATACCTGCCACAGCAGCAGAGGTAACTCTATCCACCAAGGCTTGGATAGATAGGAAGAAATCACCTAGTATTTTTTGCATCCGCTGAGATTTGAATATGAGACACTAATATTTAACTTTGTTATGCTCGCTTCCATGCCAATTAACCAAATCTAATTGGACATAGTTCTATGATAAATCAGTGATGTATCAGAAGAACTTGATGAATCAATTCACCTAGCAGCATAACTATGAACCTGGTACATAAATTGAAATAGGAGCCCCGTAAAACAGAAGTTCTGATGAAGGACGACCAATTCAGTTTGGGTTGAATATAAAATAAAAATAGTAGGATATCAGGATCCTATGTGACACCATTTAAAGAACTATTTATTCTCACAAACTTCTATAATACCATTTGACTTAATTTTTAAGTTTAAAAAGGTGATCGATGCAAAACATGGGATTAAAGACAATTGGAGCACCAAAACTGTCAATGCACCCTATGGAGTAGGGCCCAGGAAGTATATTAGCAAACAGGGGAATGAATTTTTCAGAATATTCATTCAAGCCAGGCAGCGGCATTCAAATTAAGTTGGAAGGATAACTGGCTAAACAACACTGCTCTCATGGAGGAGTATCCTAGCTTATTCAACAATGCTTGGACAATAATTCTTCAATTGCTCATAACAGGGCAAATAATGAGTGGGATGAGCATCTCAGGAGATCTGTTGGGAGATGGAAGACTTCATGGAAATGCTAGCAAGATTGGAGGCCTACAACATTGATGAGAATGTTCCAGATAGTATGAGATGGATCTATAAGGGTCTTTTCATTGTTAAAGATTGCTACAGGCAACTTAACAATCAGAATCAGGTATTGCACTCATGGCCTTTGAAACTGATATGGAGGACAAGATTATCTGTGAAGATGATATGCTTCAATTGGATTGCCCTTCATGAAGCCTGCTTAACACAAGATAACCTTAACAGAAGGGGTTTTCAGCTGGTCAACAGATATTATCTTTGCAGGAGATACCGGGAAAGAGTTAGGCCTCATTTGCTTTTTTTTAATATTAAGACGTCTAATATTCATATGTGTATGAAGATCCGAATACTAAATGATAAGATTGTTTGATTGTTAACATCGGAATGTATAAAATTTATCTTTATTTGAAAATATAAAATTTAAATAAAATATTAATTAATCTAATATTCTATCAATAAAATATAGAGTTTTATAAAATATGGTAGTGGTGGTGGTGATGGCTAACGATGTTGCTTGTGAATGCCGACTAGAGGCGGTGGTTGATGGCTGTTTTGGTTGATGGTGGTGGTTCAGGGTAGTAGCTAGTGATGATTGGTAGTGATGGCGATTATGATCGAGGATGGTGGTGGTGGTTGTGGTGGTTGTGGGTGTGGTAGTTTATAATGATGGGCAGTGCCGACTATGGTTATTGATGGTGATAGGGTGGTTAGTTATGGTAGTTGAGGTGGATGAGTGAGTGGCTGTAGTTAAGAATGATGGGCGGGGGTGGTGGGGATAGTGTGGGGTGGTAGTCGATAATGGTGGCGGCTATGATTGAGGATGGTGGTGGTGGTGGTGGTAGTGGCGGTGGAGTATGATGGTGGTGGTGGTTGAGTATGGTGGTGGTGGTGGTGTGGCATGTTGGTGGTTGATAACGGTAGGCGGTAGCGGCAGTTAATAATGAATGTGGATAATAGCATCTTAATGAAATTAAGACTTTGTTATAGATCTTAGTCATATAGACCTACTCAGACCCATTAAGTGGATGTAAAGTAAGAAAAACAAACACACCTTAATGATTAAAATCTGAATAATTAAGATTCAAACTTCAAAAACAAACACACTTAATGTGAGATCTGAATGATTAAGATTCAGATCTCCATTAAGTGCAAACAAATGAGGCCTTAGTCACCTACTTCTACATTGCCCGGTAGCCACAGACCTATGGAACATGTTCTGCGGTATTTTTGGCCTAAGCTGGATCATGCCACAGAGCTTGAGAGAGGCACATAAGAGCTGGAGCCTTTGGGAGGTTGATAAGGCCAACAAAAGATCTGGCTTATGATCCCTGCAACTATTTTTTGGTGTTTATGGAATGAGAGGCATAGAAGATATTTTGATGGCACCTCAAATCTAAATGCTTGCTCAATCTTTTTTGTTGGACAAAGTTGTCCCCCGTAAATAGTACTGGACACCTTGTGGATTTTATTAGCTCTCTTGTCCTAGATTGAGACTTTGTTTTGGGGCAAACAATGATCTCCTGTATTTTTGTTTGTTTTGCAAATATGCCTCTTGTAACTTTGCATTTTCTTGATTCCTTCTTAATGAAATATTACTTCATCCAAAAAAAAAATCCAATGACTTCTATGCAAATGCACAAAACAAATTCTCTTTGTGGTTTACAATTTCCAAAAGTAGATGTATAATTTAATTATTTATTTGTTCAACAAATATTTAAGTATTTCCCTACATGCTCAAACAAATTTAGAAACAGTTCCAAGAGTTCCAAAATATCTATGCTGCCTTCTGAGATCAGTTTGTCAATGTTTTTCCGCAGTGAAGGATTAACCAGCCAAGACCCCAAAGTCGACCACCATACTTTGATGTCTAGACCCCCGCATTTGTCTGGAGTTTTACTTTCATCTTGCTAAACTTAACAGCTTCTTCATATTAGCATGACGCAAAGTAGTTATCACCTAACAGTGCCATAGAGGAAAAGTTGCCAAACACAGCTTAACAAAGTACATCTAAGCCAAATAACTAAATATATTATTAAGCATATCCACTAGCAAATGATTCCACAGTGATGAATGAGTCTCTTTTTTGGGGAGATAAGTGAGAGCAAATTAAATGTAAAGCTTGTACTTATCCTTTTTGATTATCTACTGGTTGGGGTCTATGCCTAACCCCGACTATGGTTCTTTTGAAAAAAATAAATAATAATAGTTACAAGTAAGGCCAAATTGCCGACCTTCCTAATAATAAGAACAAGGAATTTACATAATTGGACTTGCAGCATAATTTTGTCCCTATATCGTGTACATATTGCTGTCTCCATCTTACGCCAGCAAAAAGAAAAAGAAGGAAGAAGCATCCGCCAGACTAAGAAAATTAATCCGTAAATTGCTAGTCATAAACATTTAAAATTGTATAAGCTCCTCCTACCAAGAACCACCAGTAACCACCCTTCATTTTATTGATCAAGAAACCACCCTTAATTTTATGTTAGTTGCTCCAATCTAGAATCACTGCAAGTACCCTACTTTTCTAGGTACAAGAGAACATGGCTCATTTACTACATGCATGGCTCACTTCAAACCAAAGTGTATTACAGCAATGAGATATATCTGCTTCACAGAACTACCATAGTTTTGGGATCTGCAATGGAGAAGAGACTTTGAGCATGCAATTTTAAAATTATACCGGAATCCTTTTTGAAAGAGAAGGAAATCTTCCTAGGACCCTCGGCCACATTATCAACATCTAGGGTCAATCAATCAACTATACCAGAATCCTAAAAAAAATTATAAATAAAAGGGAAATGTTACTGATGAAAATTCAGTTATAAGCTAGTACCGAACGAGTACAAACCATTACAAGCTGACAATCCTCCAAGATTGTAAGGATTGCAAAAACTCCAAAATTACAGCAGTATCCTAATATTTCAACAGCTATATGAAATATTTGCAATCCATTCCGTTCTATTCACTTCCATTTCATTCCTATACTACATAAATTAAGGTTCTCTAAATTTCACACTTATTCATACACAGGAATACAAGTCTTGGAATAGAAGAAAAAGACTCCTAGCAAATGCCAGACCTAATGTAACAACAACAATTAAGCTTTAACCCCAACTAGATGGATGCCCTACATGGATGTCCTCTGCTTCCACTGTGTTAATTTCTTAGCCAAGTCCATATTACTTCTGAGAGATTGTAGGTCTTTTGTAATTACTTTTCTCCACATAATTCTAAGTCTGCCATCCACTTTTATTACATTCAATCAGCATATTGTTGTACCTAAAGACATGACCAATCCATATCTGACGACTTTTCTCAATTCATTTCCATGTGCTGCACCCTCTGTTCAAACTAATCATGATCTTTTCCAATTTAGTAGGACATCATCCATCTTGACGTTCACATTTCTACTTCATTTATCTAGTGGATACATCTAGCCTTGGATGCCAACATTTACTCATATTTAATATTGTTGGGCTGATAACACCAATAAGTTAGTGAAACCTCATGCTGCTTCTATCTTAATTACCAGTTAAAACAGGAAATGAAAAATTAACTTCCACTTGCTCAGGAAGATAAACCATTATATAGGCAACATATATAGTACCTTTCAACATTAGTCTTGCTGCCGCATGCAGAAGTCTGTCGTCTAGAATCAGAAACAAACTGACCAGGAGCTTCCGAGGGAAAAGGACCCACTCCATCTCCTTTGGTCAAACGATCACTTACAGGGTTCATAAACTGTGATCTCCTAGTACTGAGATCTTGCTTGTGGCTTTTATAAGAATGCTGGAAACCATCAGAATCCTCCTGCAGGGGGCCTCCTCTTGCATCACCTCTAAAATCCTCTGTTGAAGAATTATTGCCCAATTGCACTTCATTCTTGTCATTCCCTGAGTATTGGTCATCATCCTGGCGCACAATCTGTTCACCCAAAAAAAAAAAATTACAGAAGACATAAATAAAATAAAAAGGGAAGCCCGGAAAAGACAATAAAATAAGATGTAGAAAATAAGCAGCAGCACCATCCTGTTAGAAACATCGAAAACAACGATGCAGAGAGAGATTCCAGCATAAATTTTGCTGCTTTTTCCTTTTTTGATAGACACTTCCATTTTGAATTTGGAAGAAGATAGGGTCAGATCACTCACTTCAATAATTGCATCCGAGTCACGCTGCCGTGGTGGTCGGGTATCAATTGATGGTAGGCGATCACCAGAACCGGTTTCAACCTGTATCGGTCTTCCAGTGGGCTAGTAGAATATCATATCATATCAGTGAGTAGCATGGCAACTAATATCTGAAACTTTTGTATCATTACTTGCTTAATTAAAGATGTAACAGTAAGCATACTTCACCCAATTGCCAAGTTGGAATGGGAGGCCCAAATAATACCAGAAAATTTTCTAAAGGTAAGGCTTGAACTTGAAATACGTACTAGTGGCGGTCGCATGCGTATAGATCCTCTGGCTAGGTCACTTGAAGTTCCATCAGTTTTACCATGATTCACATTTTCAGATGGAATGTCTTGAATACCAGCTGCAGCTGCAAGCTCTGGGGGAAGATCTGGATCATATTCCTAAAATGAATACAACATAAGAATAATAACAACTATTAAGTCTGATAAGTATCTCAGATATGCACGTATTGCTGAAGATAGCATCTTCATCTGTACAAGCATTACCTGCTCTGTTCTTCCACTTTCATATACCCGAATTCTTCCTTGCATAGTTGACTCAAGTCGCAGTTGTTCCTGTAGCAAAGATGGATTATCATCTTTCAAGATTTTCGGTCAGTGGAACCAATGCGAATAGTTACACACATCTACTACATCATGCACTTTATTTTGCTAATCTATGGCTGCACCCCTATTTGCCTTGGTGATGGGCGCACAGCCACACCATATCTAAGGAGAGGTGCCATGGTGTATGTTATTCACTTATGACATAGTTCTGATAGACGAGATGCGAAGCGGCGTTAACGAGAGGCTGGGGGTTTGGAGACAAGCCCTTGAGTCCAAGGGTTTCAAGTTGTGCAGGACTAAGACCGGAATATCTTGAGTGCAAGTTCAATGCTGAGCAGAGGACGTGAGGCTTGGATCGCAGGTCATTCCCAAGAGAGGCAATTTCAAGTACCTTGGGTCGGTTATTCAGGGGGATGGGGAGATCGACGAGAATGTCACACCGTATAGGGGTGGGGTGGATGAAATGGAGGTTAGCATCTGGAGTCCTGTGTGACAAAAAAGTTCCAATGCTACTCAAAGGTAAGTTTTATAAAGTGGTGGTTAGGCCGGCCATGTTGTATGGGGCTGAGTGTTGGCCAGTTAAGAACTCACATATCCAGAAGATGAAAGTAGCAAAAATGAGGATGTTGAGGTGGATGTGCAGACACACTAGGATGAATAAGATTAGGAATGAAGATATTCGGGAGAAGGTGTGCATGACTTCCATGGATTATAAGATGCGTGAAGCGAAGCTCAGATGGTTCGGGCACGTACAAAGGAGAAGCCCAGATGCCCCGATAAGTAGGTGCGAGCTGTTGGCGTTGGTGGGTCCGAGGAGAGGTAGACAACGGCTTAAGAAGTATTGGGAAGAGGTGATCAGGCGGGATATGGCGAGGCTTCAGATCTCCGAGGACATGGCCCTCGATTGGAAGCTGTGAAGGTCGAGCATTAAGGTTGTAGGTTAGAGGTAGTTGAGCATATTTCTAACTCGTACCAGTGTGAGGCTAGTCTGATAGGATTTTGTCTTAGACTGCTAGTGGTCAATGTTGTGTTTATACTACTTTTCCGTTTTCATAGTGCCGGGCCTTATTTACTAGCTATTGTTTTTGCTTTCCATCTATTTACTGGTGCTTGTGATGTTTTTATTACTTCTATGATTTTTGTTGATGGTACTCATATTGTCTCTTTTCTTCTTCTTGAGCCGAAGATCTATTGGAAACAGCCTCTCTACACCCTCGAGTAGAGGTAAGATCTGCGTACACACTATCCTCCCCAAACCCCACTTGTGGGATTTTACTGGGTCGTTGTTGTTGTATGGCTGCACCCCGAAGTAGGTCCTTGTTAGCTCTCCTAGCGCACGCACAATTCCTAGCAGGCGCTGAGAGGCTTGCCACGGTGCGCTAGGGCGCGGAAACAGGTTACGGGGCATGGCACAACAAGAACAAGGAAAAGGAAGGAGAATACTAGAGGGGGAGGAGGAAGAGAGCTTATGTAAAGCATCCCAATAAAATCATATTTTACAATTTGTCCCAAGCTTGCAAAATTTAACTTGCAGAGGCAGCTCGGGAATCAATTTTTCCGGAACCCTAATGATATAAAGAGAATAACCGTGAAATACAAAATGTTCCCTGTTTTAAAAGAACTAATCTTTTTAAGGATTTTATGCACGGATTCACAAGGAAATCTAATACAAGAAAAAGAAGTATAGTTAACCAACCAGCTGCTTGCAATAATCTTTCCAGCTTTCCTCGTTCAAACCAAAGTTGAAGAAATCTGTTACGTCAATGCCTGGAAGTCTCCAAGGTTTCTCCTCAAAACCATCTATGTCAACTTCAAATATAGTCCTGACAATGTACAATGCTAAATGAGCGTTTTAACTGTCTTTAACTCTTTCCAGTATTTACATGTTTTCCCGGAAAAAGAATGATCAAATGAAAAGCAGTCATGCAAAATAATACTTTCAGGCATTCAGCCACACTCCAACATGCTCATTCTATCATTGTTTCTATACAGGCAAACCTACAGTCACATGCCACATAAAAAGCATGAGTTTTTGCCTCATAGATCTAACACATGCTTATATATTAACTACCTTCTTCCACAGAGTTTAATGATACGAGGACAAGTTCTTCAATAGGTCTTAGAGATATCAAAAATCACAAGTTACACAGAAAATTTTTCAGGAAGCAAACACTTCTTATAGGCTATAGCAGCTGCTGACAGCGCCACAATAGAAGAGGCAGGAAGAATTAAATGATTATTAACTGCATTTTGTGAAGATATTTTTGAAAAGGTAACATATTTGTATGTTAATATATTGACAACAGAAAAACTGTGAAGTCACCCTTAATTACAAAGAGGAATGCAGAAAAGAACACTCCTAATCCTTTATCTTCTCACAAGAATTCTAAAACATCAAAAATGGATTCATGATCTTCCAAACACTTTCCTTTACACCAAAAATAGAAAAGAACTAAACACTTCATCTTCATCTTCTGGATGTTACTAGATTTATCTTCAAAGCATCTCTGATTTCTCTCTTCCCGAAAACATTTCCTTATGGCAGATGCATCTCGAAAAAATATTGTTCTGTAAATATAGTTACATTACTCTAAAACTTCAACAGAATTTTGGACGTAATAACTAAAGCACCCGCAAGCTTTTTAGGCTGGACTAGAAGAATTGATCATGATGACATTAATCCAATTAAATTACAGAATCAACAATTATGGGAGTAAAGTGGTGTAACTAGGAAAGAGATAGATTCTTTCGTAAAAGTAAACACAAAAATTACCAAACAGAAAAATGCCAAATTCAAATAAGGTATAAATCAAGGCCAGACAAAGAAACATACTTGTGCGATGGAAGAGTGAATTCCAACCCAATCCCAAAGCCACGGCCAGACCCACTGCCTCCCCAACCGGAGATCCCATAGCCACCTTTCATTCCTGTTGGTCGCCAATCACCTCTACCACGTCCACCAACTGGACCCACATTGACAGGAGGACGAACTTGACCAGGTGCTCCTCCAGGACCCAACAGAGGAGCTCCAGGCATAGGAGCTGCACCAGGTCTCACATACTACATGAGACAAGAAAAAGGGAGGAAAGATTCGCTATCAGCAATCAAAATAATGTAACAGAAAACGACTATCAGGACAGCAACAACAAAGCAAAGTATCAAGATAAGAAATATATAGTTAATCTTCCAATCATCAGTGAAGAAACAGACGACAAACTTGGGTATATCAGCAAGTAAACAAGCAAGAGTAAATAAGTTGCAAAAGAACAGTTCAAATGTTTTATTGTAAAACTTTTCTCTAAAAATGAAAGGAAAAAAAGAACATACAGCCTTGCTTTCACAGATTCAACAAGAAAAAAATGAGAAAGAAGGACTAAGATCTTCAGTTTTATTACGATATCTGAAAATAGATCTTTATTTAATACAAAAGGGAAAGTAGTAAACATCTGAAAATAGATCTTGCATATGTAGCTTAATTTGATAAATCTTATGCAACCAAAATAAAACAGTTATCAGCTTTACTGATTCTTATATATCTTTTCTTTCTTTACATTCGACCAAATACTACTTGAAAGTTGTACTTCATCACTCAGCATAAGAAAGTGCATCTTTCTTCAGCTAATGTCATTATCAGTTTAAGCAACCAGATTAGCTTGAATAGGCTTCATTGGTTAATGACCTACTTGCACAAGTCCAGCCCATCTGGAAAATGAAGGCACTGGCTAGGGACAAAAGCATCGAAAAACTGGAAAGAGATTAAAAGTCAGGAGTGGTCCAACAAACTAATGTGTGTAAAATTTTCAGAAATTCCCCATTAACATTCTCAAGGCCTACTAGCATAGCCACAGAAGATACGTCTTGCAGCCAGTGATATTTAGTTCAGATATAACTTTCAACTATTTAAAGAGTTGCCAATAACAGCCGGTTACCACTCTTTGAAGTGCTTTTAAATGATTATTGTTAGACAGATCGCGTGGTAATAACCATGTGCACGGACAAGCAGCCACTTACAATTTTGATTATTCAGAATTCATCACACATCCACTCACACTGTTTTCTGCAAAGGCTATTTTCATCTCTACTTTGGATATCTCCAAAGAGAGTTCAATCCATGTCTTTGTAGCTGCCTTGAATTGAAACATTTCAAACATAATCTATCTATAAATTAAAATCATGATTATGCTATAGAGAATGCCCAAACATGATTTATTGCCAACAAAATTATAAAAATAAATTTCATTAATTTTATCATCATCAGTACAATCCTTTATACAGCTTGTGCATACAAATATGAGCCACCGGCCTTATCATCACCAATGACTACAATACTATTAAGTAAATTACAGTCATCTTACACTGCAAGTTCTGATCACGTGTACAACATCACTGACCTTATACTGTGAATGATACGGATGATGGTATCCATGATTGTTGTACCCAACCTTTGCCACCACTCCTCCAGGTGCTCCAATCACTTTTAATGCATCATTAATCTCCTTTCTCTCTCCAGTAGCAGCAGGACCCCCTTCCTCACCCCATTCTTGCTCCTCCATTATCATTGGTGGATGGCTCGGGCCATCATTATCCGCAACAATAACCAAAGGCTCTCCATCTTCATCATCCTCGTCGTCCCCCATTCTCTCCATACCCATTGGTCCATGAGTGTTGTCATTCAACACAATCTGCAAATCATCCTCACTATCATCACTATCCCAATCATCCTCAAGATTACCATCTCCACCATTCCCTCCTCCGCCCGAAACGCCCGGGATTGACACGCCGGGAATCAACGGCTCAAAATTCTGTACATTTTCACTCCCATCCTTTAGATTCTCAACGTTTCTTTCACCTAAATTTTGATCTTTCTCAATCAAAATATCATCTTTATCATCCCTCTCTTCCACTACAAAATCAATATTATCCTCATCCATAAAATTTGAATCTTGAAAACCCCCTTTAGATAATTTCACATCCTCACTCTTCTCCAAAACCCTAGCACTCGAATCCGATTCATTAATATCACTCAAATCCTCGAGTTTTCCAGCTTTTTGATGAAAATTTAGATTGAATTCGGGTAACTTTGACCCGTATTTTACATCTTGTAAAGGAGCTAGGGTTTTTTCGTTACCAGTGATAACAGAATTCGGGGCAGTAAAATTCGGATTTGAGTTCGGATTCGGAGCTCCGTATAATATCTCCTCGTCATCGCTATTGATGTTCAGATCGATCGGCCGGGTGGTAGGGCCCGCACCGGCGGCGGCTTTTGGAACGGCAGCTTGGTCTTGTGGAGCTGAAGCTGGCGGCGGCGGCTGCTGAGACTGAAACGACGCCGTTAGCACATCGGTATAGAGATCTCCGAATTCGTCGTCATCTTCCATTTTAGGAGAGAGAGATATTACTTTAGAGAGAGAGGAGTGCGAGTTCTGTTTCTGCAGAGAAACGCAAGAAATAGAGGGTTTTGAAGGCTTCTAAGAAGGGTATAATTTGTACACTCTCCCTGGTTTGGAAGGGTCTCTCTAAGGGGTACGAATTTTGATATTACTATTGGCCTTTTGGGGAAGATTTCCTAATCCAGGTTAAATTTACTAGCTAGGTGAAAAATTAGAGGTAGGTAAAAACAATCAAATGTGATTTTTGAGAATTTAATGATGAATCAAGGTTAAATTCTAATTTAATAGTAGCTTTAAAAATAAGATTGTTGGTATTCAAGACGCACTCAGATGAATAAAAGATAGAGGTTATTATCGGTCACGGTTCGGGCCAAACGAGCATGATTAGTGATACAGTGAGACTTCTCTATAACAGCATCTCTATATGACAGTCATTCACGGTAAAAGCTAAGTTTTACTAGGCCGATTTTTATGTTATGTTATAATATATGTCCTCTGTAATAATATATCACTATAACAACCAAAAAATGTCAGAATTTATAAAGAGGTTTGATTGTATTTTATTGCATGGTAACATGCAATCGTGGCTAGGGAGCTAGATATTCGACACGCCTCTGCAAAATAGTAAAGCTCATTCTAACTTCATGTTAATAATATCGAACAAAAACATAGTCGTAACAATTCAAAATAGGAAAGGAAATACGAAACATATCGAAGAAAGCACCACGAAGAGGATAAGAAGTTCTTAACACATTTTGTTTTCACGATCATCTTGATTCATGAAAAGATGTTGAAAGTCATTGGTGTTGTTCTTCAATTGCTATTATTGTTGTTATTTCTTATGTTATTCGCTTTTAAGTAGCTTATTACTTTCTTTGAATGTTCATTACGATTGTTTTTTGTTACTTTTTATTTGCTTCGACTATATTATAATTCCTGTGTAACCATGTTGGCAATGGCCCTTCTCCAAAAGAAATAGGTGCTTAACACTCATTTTACAGATAGAAAATAATAATATGTCAAGTGGTATTTAAGCACAATGACATATATAACGAGATTATGCCCTTGTACTTGAAAGAGTTAATCGATTAGATGAGATGGTCATCTGATATTATCCTTTCCAATTTTAACATTTATTTTACAACAATTTTAGATTGTAGTTATATATTTGTGGGACAATCATGATTTTCCTCCCTCATGTCGCTATATATGACATATGTGTGAACTAGAGAATCTAGTGATTCACATAAAGCATACTCACTAATCAAAACTAATTAACTAACTTCTATGTGAAATGGTTTAGTGAATTCACAATCATCTCCAAAGAAAGACTAGTTGCATTGCTCATTTGGGTTCCTAGTTAAATGGCACTGGGTCATCCCAAATTCCTTTAGCCTATAACCAATAAAGATTTTAAGAGTAAGGTAGCAAAGAATAAGTCACTAAATTAAACCAAGTAAATATGATTTTCACGAATTTTAGTAGCCCCTATCTAAATTTTTACTTTGTTGATGACGATTCGATTCCTCACTTTATAATCCTCATTCCCCATTCCCCTGCCCCCTATGTGTACCAAAAAGTAATCAACACTCTCTAGTTTTGTAAGGCAACTGCATGTATATGAAAAATTTACTGAATTTAGTTGAAGTTTCTTGTTTCATCTAAAAGTTACTATATATTAGAAGAGAAAGAGTTTCGATATGTGTGCTTAAAATCTTTTCAATAAAGCTCGAGGTCATTTAGGTTATTTCACATCAGCTCTATACGTGACATTTTTCCCTACACAAACACTACGTGTAACTTTTAAGTTACTCCATATGTAGGTTTTTAAAATTTGTTTACAATAACATACCAACTAACTTACAAAGTTTCTCATATTTTCTTCGTCTTCCTCAAATCTCTCAATTTGCAGTTGCGTTTCTTACTCTTTAATATCAATTTTGTTGCTTTCTATTTATTTCTCTTTCTTTTATTTCAATTTGGTTCAGCCCACATGCAGTTCTTTTTATAAACAATGGAGCTTTACCTCAAATTCATGAAAATAAACTGAAATAAAGACAGATTTTGTCTATATTCAAGAAGACCCGAAATTTTTTAGTTAGAGTTTTGATGGATGAAACTGGATGAAACTCGACACATGCTAAAAAATTTTAAACTCGACACAAATAGTAAGTGCTTTTAAGCATTTGTTATCATTCCCAAATACCACAAAAACTAAAAAAATACTTTAAAACCAATAAGCACTTGAAATAAGCCAATTCAAACACCATCTAACTCTTAGGATGTTCTAACTTTATATCTTTCTCCTCTATTTTGGTTGGAGTTATCTATTACTGATATTATTTTTTTCCCGATTCATTCTCTTCGCGATCCGTTGTTGTTGTTGTTGTGTATGTTTTAATCAAAAATTAACCTTTTTGGTCAAAAAAGTAATAATTCTTCCATTCAAACTGAAAGAAAGTGAAAATCAATCTTAATTTTTTTACCATTTCAAGAAAGCAAGTTTCGTTTGTTATTGTTTAAATGTTCCTTTGAAGTTCAAATTTGAGTTTGATTTTAAAGTTTCGTTGGTATGATATTTTCTTATTGATAACTCTTCTTCGTAGCAGTTGCTTTGCAATAATTCTTTGAATGTTCACACAACAGGAAGTTAACGTTTCAGACTATGTTTGTTAAATCTTTTATACATATAAATATAATACAAAAGCATACATACATACATGTTATTCAGTAGCACTTGAACCAAAAGGTAAATTTTCTAATCTCCCATCATTTATTTATAGGTATTGTAAGTTTTTACTTGGGTTTTAAAAAAATATATAAATATGCATACATATTAGCCAATTTTGAAAATATATTCAGTAATGTAAATATGTACTTACCTGAAGGTAAATGTTCTAATCTCTCATCATTTATTTATAGGTATTGCAAGTTTTTGTCTGAGTTCTTTTAAAAAATATAAACATACATACATGTTAACCATTGTTGAAAATATATTCAGTAATGTAAATATGTACTTGACATTTCTCATTCAAGGAGTAGATGAATGAAATGTCGAGTAAAAGTTATAAAAATGAAAACTCCAAAAAAATACATGCTGACAAGAAGGCTAGGCGACGCGAATTATATAGAATGATTGCAAGCCGATAAAAAAGAGGCTCTCCTAACACGAGCATGAGCAAATAAAGCTGAAACAAGCGGCCGGTAACTTCTTGCCTGTTCACTAATTAATAGCTCCGCTAACGCATCATCCTCTATGACCGCTAATATTTCAAGCGAGCAATGTCTTCCTTTTATGAGACATTCAATATACGAAACAGGTTAGGGAGCTAGAGTGTCTTTTCTTGATGGTATGCAGTTATAAATACACATGCGTTTATAACTATCAGACGGATATATTCCACTTACTATTATTATATGTCAGGATCAACAGCTAATACAAATCATGAACAATATAATGAAGAATCAATAACAATCCAAGCATCAACCAATTATGTTATGTTAAATATTGTTCCCAAATGCAAATTTTGCGGAGCCAAAAAATTTGAATACCAGCCATCCGCATTCTGTTGTCGTAATGGCGCTGTTAAGCTAATTTCATATCAAGTACCAAGAGAGTTAAGAAATCTGTACATACGAAATACAGAAGAATCAAAGCATTTTCGAGACATACAATAATATATTTGCGTTTACATCTAAGGGAGTAACCTATGATAAAGAACTAGCAAAGAGGAATGCAGGTATTTACACATTTCGAGTTCAGGGACAAATGCATCATTTCATAAATAACTTGATATCAAGTAATGAAAAAGGAAAAATCTACAATAATATTTCTTTGAAAGTGAGAAATCGAATGGCATGCTCTGATAAATTAAACGAATGTACTGTGAAAAATTTAATGAAAATATTAAAAATCAATCCTTATTCGACGTTTTGATATCCTTAACAAATATTCCACAATTATCAGATTTCTACATTGCGCTTAAGTGTGATGCTGGTCTAGATCAACGAATATATAACCTGTCAACTATGTTAGAAGTGGCATAGATATGGGTAGAACAAGATACCAATAATCGTATCCCTACACCACCTATCCGAATATATACAAAAAGTGACACAAGCCAGCCGGTAAACTATTATTACGGATGTTATGACCCATTAAAATATCCATTATTGTTCCCTTACGGTCAAAATGGTTGGAATTATGGTATTCAAAAACTTAAGCCTTCAGCTACCCCTTCTAGAACACATATGTATTGTGAATACGAACAATTGGCAAGTGTAACCAATATGACTGACTTCAATTGATGGATTACTTAACATGGAAGTTGAAGTGATGCAAAAAGGTAAACGAAAAAGAGAAATTATTTCTTGTCGTGAATATTATGGTTACCAACTCCAAATTAGAAATGATGAAAATATAATCTTATATTCAGGAAGATTATTACAGCAATATGTTGTAGACGAATGGATACAAGTTGAAACTCAAAGATTAGATTTCGCTTATTTCAATCAAAATTTATTCAGAATAGACGTGTTAGCGGGACTTTTAGATCTATTACACCGTGGTGAGAGAGAAGCCTCACAGGTAGGTAAGAACAGAACTGGTAAGTTATGTTTCTTTTTGTTTTGATGATTTAACAAACTTCGTATGAGAACCAGATAGGGAACCTGATACAAAGCCTCTCCGTCCTCAGAGCAACAAGTCAAATATCTGGCACAAGTTCCAATGAAATCAGCTAAGGGAACAACAAAGGGAATAAATGGATATTAAATCCTTCAGTCACAGTACAAGTCAACTCTTTGCAGCTGTTAAAGCTGATGCACTATGCACGCGACAGTGCAACAACCACTGTTGAAGCGTGCTGTGTACTAGACACTTCCTTGCATCATCCTTGATGACCTCACTTATATATTACCAATATGAGGCAAGGGATTACACACACTTGCAAACCCTAAAATATATTTTACTCTCAAGTGTGCAGCCGCCTTCATTTACTCTAAGGCATTGAAGAACAAAGTAGCAACATAACGAAGGACCAGATCCCAGCATTGAGTACATCGCGTGTCATTAGTATTATTATATCTTTGTTTATGTTATTCACTTGTAACTCCTACTCAGCTTATTTATAAGCATCTCGTAGGATACCTTTGTAAACCATGAACCTCGTGTTTGTGTTTGACTAGAGTTAGTCAAGATGGTTAGCTTTGTAATAGAGTTATTACAAAGAGTCTTGCAATATAGTTATTGTAAGTAGGTGAAAGATTAAGAGTTTAATTACTAGTTTACAATAGGTTGTAATCTAAAGTTGTTCGGTTAATGAAGTTGAAATCTTACGAGTGTAGGTCATGATTTTTAATCCCGTGAGCTGGGAGTTTTCCATGTAAACATTGTTGTGTTATTTACTTATTGACGTGTGTGTGTTCTGTGGGAACTGATAGAGAACCAGGTTCTCTATACAGTTTGATGGACTCTCAGTTTATATCAATTGGTATCAGAGCCAGTTCTTTCTATAAGGCTAATACCTAGAAAGCATCTACAGGGCTGCTCTACCAAATTTTGAGGAAGGTCAATTAACCTACAGACCACCAAGATTCAATGGACAATACTATGGATAGTGGAAGACAAGAATGCATGATCTTATCATGGCTGAAGATTCAAGCTTTGGGATGTCATATGTGATGGACCCTTCGTCCCTATGAAGACCGTTAGCGAGACAACAGTCACAGTTCCAAAAACAAGGAAGGAGTATAATGACGCCGATCGTAAATCCATCGAGAAAAAGTTCTGAGTAAAGAAGATCCTCGTATGTGGTATTGGACCAGACGAGTACAACCGAATCTCAGCTTGTTAATTTGCCAAGGATATCTTGGAGGCTCTCCAAAATGCACATGAAGGTACCACTTAAGTCAAGCAGTCAAAAATCGGCATGCTCAATACTGAGTATGAACTCTTCAAGATGAAGGAGGATGAGTCCATTCAGGACATGAATACTCGCTTCACTTTCATCATCGATGAGCTTCATTCTCTAGGGGAGATTATCCCAAGGAACAAAATGATTAGAAAAATACTCAGTGTGTTACCTGGTTCCTAGAAGAGCAAAGTCAATGTTATCATAGAAGCAAAAGATCTGCAAAAGTTGACGATTGACGAACTCATTGGAAATCTGAAGACCTATGAAATGAATAAGAAGAAGGATCATGAAAGAAGAGAACCCAAAAAGGAGAATAACCTGGTTCTCAAAGCAGACAACAGTGACTCAAGTGGTGATGATGCTGATATGGCCTATCTGACACGGTGATTTCATAAAATAGTTCGTAAAAATGGAGGTATTCCTAAAAATGGCAGCTCTAGCAGAAACACAAAAGGCTATGATTGATGTCACAAATACGGGAAGCCATGATATTTCATTAAAGATTTCCCTCTGCACAAGCAAGACCATTACAAGCACAACATAGACAAGACGGCTAAGAGGAACCCGGTTCCTGATAGAAAATTCATGAGAAGAGATGCCGCTGATAATGTTGTGAAACAAGCTCTTGCTTCATGGGGAGATTCGTCCATAAACTAAACTTAACTATTTTATTGATTAGTCAACACCCCTCAGTAGCATGCTTATTTAGTATTATATCTCTTATCTCTTATCTTTAGAGTCATCATGCATCTTTGAGAGGGCTGGCATGTATCTTTATCTTTTAAAGAACCCAATCAATCTCCCCTAGTTAAGTGATAAACTTGTAAAAAGGAAGCACGGTCATCTTTGTATCCATGTGCTAACTTAGAATTAAATTTGAGTTAAAACTTATCCTGATGCAATGCCTATACCTTGTCTGTAAATTTGCTGGATCCAACTCTCAAAACATGTAAGGATTCGTCTGTCTGCATAAGGTCATACTGACCTGAGATGTTCAAGTAGCTAGTTAACTATTGCATGTTCTTACTTAATTCCTGGTTATACATTCTGTCCAGAATTGTTCTGGTCTCTTCTCTCTTAATAAGTTTCAAACCATGTTTAATCCCTAAAGTCTCATAAGGATCTTTGTTGATACTATCTGAAGCTTGATGATTTGCTTGAAGTTAATTCCATTAGGATCATGATGCTTAAGAATTCCCTGTTGTAGTCTGTAAGTTAGTGGACCTACTGAGAAAGTTGATCATGTCATAAATACCTGTGAAACCTTTATATATGATGAATTGTTGTTGTATAACTTTACCTTTTCTTAGAGTATTGCCTTACTATAGGCTTAGCCTTTGGTAACATGTTTATGATGTTTACGATGTTCACCTGTATGAGTTTCAGAATTAGATCTTTAGAATTCTTATGAATACATGTTTGTTTGCTAAATAGTATAGATTGTATGTTCTTATGTTGAGAAGGAAAGTATATTTTGCGGTAGGTAATGAATTCTTTAGCATTTAATTTGCATTGGAAGGGCCTCATTGGCATTCAAACCTATAAAGAAAACATGTTGTTAGTGTTTAAGGGTATTTGAGAGTGGGGTTCGACTCTAGATTGGGCTGCTCTCTCCGGTACAAGCATTGCCCTGGGCCTTGAATCCCTTGGGAACTTTGAAGTGTCGGGGAGTCCAAAGGGGGCATCGACCTTGAGTGGGGCATCCTCCTTAGCCCTTATTTCATTGACGCATTTAGTTCTTTAGAGGTTTAATGTTTAGTGACAACGAAAGGTTTTCAATGTGAATTATTTGCTAAGTAAAGCCACCACATTAATATAATTTCCCATAGTGTTGATTATTTTCTTATTTCAATTACTTGTTTATATATCTATCATGTGTATTTGAGTTTGCTAAGAATGAGAGAATATTTCTAATGACCTTCTTTTATTCTTTTGGACATGTACACATTTGGGCCTGCTGAATTCCTCAGGAACTCAGGCCAAAACCAGTCTTACTGCATCTTTGAAGAGTCCAGTCTTGTCATAGCCGCGCCTCTTGCTGGTCTTACCTTATTGAGGCCCAATCTTCAGAGTCCAGTCTGTTTCCTTACTACTTCATTACTGCCCATTATTTCCATAGCTTAGTTAATTATTTTCGCTTATTGCCTTTGCTATTTTATCGCATTTTCATTATCATATATTAACACTCATATATAAGATTATGTGCTTTACTTCCATGCTCTAGTATTACATGAAATTTAGGCAAACCTTAATTAATATAGGACTTAAAAGGAAATAACTAGTAATTAATCTTCATCTTCCTGTTAATTCCAACCCGTTTATCTTATACACTTACTTTTCTTAAGGTTTTGAAGTCAGGTCTTTAATCAAATGGCAGCGTGTTTTCAAAGAAAATTAAGAAATAATCACCGATTTTCACTAACAAGGAATGAAATCGGATTTTCATAAAAAAGCAGTAATGGATAGTCTCAAATGAATTTTCAAAGATTCGCTTCTTCAGATTTTTAAAAAAAACTAAGGTAATTTGAAAATCATCTTTCTTACAAACAACTCTTAAGATTACTCTAGCATCTATTCTTCAAAGATAATCACTTTTCCTTACTTAATACTTCAAGCTTTAAAATATCAAACCACTTTCAAAACTCTCTTATCCTCCAATAAACTCTTTAATAATCTCATACCCTTCTTAAGTCTTACACATGCACATCCTCTTTCGTATATAACGAGCCCTGCCTTAGTAATAATCAAATCATAGTATAAATAACTGAGTCCTTAAAATTGGTCTAAGTCCTATTGGTCTACCTCAGGTAGATTTTAAGCGGTGCCTAACATATTTCCCTTAGAAGAACAAAAACTCTTACCCATAATCTCACCGGTTTGCAAACCTGTAATGAACATAACTTAGTAATTAAAAAGGTACCCTAAGTATACTTTTAAATATTTGGTGGCAACTCTCTTTCATCAATAACAGAGAATCCACAAGTTGAATCATGTCTTGATTAGTGCAAAATAGGGTGCAATAGGAACAAAGTGGGATGACCCGTACAAAATTAGAGCCAAAGCAAACAAGGGTTCATTCCAATTAGAGACAAATGAAGGTAAGCAATTATTGAACAACTGAAAAATCAGCTATCTCATATACTTCAACTTCTAAAATCATAGTATAAATAACTGAGTCCTTAAAATTAATCTAAGTCCTATGGAACTGTCTCAGGTAGATTTTAAGGGGTGCGTAACACCTTCCCCTTAGAATAACAAAAACCTTTACCCATAATATCACCGGTTTGTAGACCTGTAATGAATATAACTTAGTAATTAAATAGGTACTCTAATATACCGTAAATATTAGGAGGCGACTCTTTTTCATCAATAACAGAGAATCCACAAGTTGAATCCTATCTTGACTAGTACAAAATAGGGTGCAACAGGAACAAAGTGAGACGACCAGTACAAAATTACAGCCAAAGCAAACAAGGGTTCATTCCAATTAGAGACAATGGAAGGAAAGCAATTATTGAACAACTGGAACATCAGCCATCTCATATACTTCAACATCTAAAAGGAAGAAGTGTCCCCAAGTAGTACTCTTTTTTCCTCACTAGAATTTTGTCTCATAAAGGTTTTCTCAAGGAGGTTTTTAATGAGGCGACAAAGTGGAAACTTCAAGTCGAAGTGTGCGATAGAGGGACTATTTTTTCTCTTTCATTTCCCGACTCCTCATTACTCTCCAAGTCAAACAATGAAGGTGTTAGATAGAATGGGACTAGGAATGGAAAGCCAGCCGAAGCCCAAAATCTGTAACTTTCTCCAATTATGTAACTAGAGCAACAACGTCAAAATAATAAGAAACTTACGTTTTACACCTTTTGTGTTAAGGTTAAGTTCTATCCAGCTCGAACAATACCTATTGGCCCTCGGTTGCATTTTAATAAAAGGTTAAGTTTGAACAACACCTATCGGCCCTCGATCGCGATTCAATAAAAGGTTAAGTTCTACCCAGCTCGAACAACATCTTTTTGTAACGACCGGCTGGTCGTTTTGAGAATTAAAGCCACGTTCAGTGGCATAAGGTCTTGAGCAGCTTTGTATTATGTGTTATGACTTGCGTTCGTGGTTCAGTTACCGGATGATTCAGAGTCAATTTGGGAGAAGGATTCTAGTTTTGGAAGCTTAAGCGGTAAGAGTTGACTAGAATTTGACTTTTGTGTAAACGATTGCGGAATGGGATTTGGATGGTTCCGACAACTTCGTATGGTATTTTGGACTTAAGCGTGCGTCCGGATTTGGATCTGGAGGCTGTAGGGTAATTTGAAGCATTTTGGCGAAAGGTCGAAAAGTTAAAGTTTTGGAAGGTTGAGAGGTTTGACCAAGAGTTGACTTTGGTGATATCGAGGTCGGAATGCGATTCTGTGAGATGAAAAAGCTCTGTTATGTCATTTGGGACTTGCCTGCAAAATTTGATGTTATTCCGGGTTGATTTGATAGGTTTTGGCGCGAGTTTTAGAAGTTGGAAGATTGAAAGATCATAAGTTCGATTCATGGTGCGATTCATAGTTTCGACGTTGTTTGATGTGATTTGAGACCTCAAGTGAGTTCACGTTAGGTTATGAAACTTGTTGGTGTGTTTAGACAGGGTCCTGGGGGCCTCGTCGGGTATATTTCGAAAGAGCTACCGGCCATTCCTTTTATTTTTGGACTGCTATTTTGCTGGTATCTGGTTCCCTTAACCGCGTTCGCGTCAATACCTCTGCGTCCGCATATTGTAATTTTGGGGGATGAAATATTTACTCTTCGCACTCGCATGCTTCTGTCCGTGATCACGTAGGTCTACAATCCTCTTCTTCGCGATCGCGTAGCATATTTTGGGCAGCCTTCATTTTTCTTCTTCGCGATCATGAGTGATGTTCTGCGATCGCGATGCATTAATCACTGGGCAGAATATAAAAGTGCTCTATTCCGAGGGTTAGCCATTTTCAACATTTTGGAGTCCTAGAGCTCGATTTTGGGCAATTCTTTGTGAGTTTTTCAAGAAAATCAATTGGGTAAGTGTTCTTCACCTAGAATTTATTATATTCCATGATTCTATCTTTATTTTTATCATTAAATTAGTGTTTTGAGTTGAGAAAATGGGGATTTGAAGAAAACTTTCAAAATGTAAAATGATGATTTGAGGGACGAATTGGTATCAGAATTTGATAATTTTGGTATGGTTGAACTCGATATCGAATGGGTATTCGGTGTTTATAATTTTGGTCGGTTTTCGAGATGCGAGCCCGGGGGTTGACTTTTGGGTTGATTTTTAGTTTTTGACAAAGATTGAAGCTTTATTATCCAGAATAGTTTCTTATGAGTTTTATTCATGCTTTGAAGTTATTTTGGTTAGATTTGAGCCTTTCAAAGGTTATTTCACTCGAGAAGTTTATTTTAGATTAACGGTCTATCTTCTTTGAGGTAAGTATCTTGCCTAACTTTGTGTGGGGGAACTACCCCTTAGGATTTGAGTCTTCTCTGCTAATTATATCATATAAAGTCCGTGTACGAGAGGTGACGAGTACGTGCTCGGGCTTATTTGTGGAAAATTGACATTTTAGGTTCTTATCTTTATTAAATTAAGTTATTTTGTTATGATTAAGTCCCCCATTTACTGGTTTCACCCTTACGTGTCTTTATTGGAATTATTACTTCATGTTCCACTCTTACTGCCTATTTGACTCTTACGTGCCTTAACTAAAGTTGTTACCTCTTCTATTACCATGCTAATCTTCCCAAAGTGCTTATCATTAATTGAAATTATTATCATCTCTTCTGTAATTGTCTATCCTTAATTGAGGTTATGATTATCTTTTCCGTTTCCTCATCTTCAATTGGAATTATTAACTCTTGTTATCTCCCTTGTTGTCGAATTGTATTTGTGTGGAATCATTTGTTATGTATTGTTTCTCCCTTGACGAGCTATTCTTATTGTGACTAGTAATCTCTATTGTGTTTATTCCTTGTGAGCTTGTTCTATCGTTTCTCTGTGTTGTAAAGCACCCAGGTTGAATTACTTGTCGTTTCTCGTGTATTATTTTGGTTGTTGATGTGGTACTTAGTTTGTTGAGCCAAAGTCTATGCACGGTTGTGGTATTGAGACTGTTTAGTGGAAATGTTGGGGAATATGGGCACAACTGTAAAGGCCATTCTATTGTGTTATTGTGTTGTTGGCACATGATGTTGTTGGGGTATTTTGTTTGGGTGTTTGCACGAGATTTCTGCCGTGCTATTGTTATTGTTGATTATGCACATGTGGTGTGACAAGGAGAGCTATATCTGTGTGTTGCGCATGTGGCGAGACAAGGTGGGAATGTTATTATGCACGTGTGCGAGACAAAGCGGGTATTTAATTTATTATTGCGCACGTGGCGAGACAAGGTGGGCTATGTCAAGGATTAATCTGTGATGACTTGTGATGGCCTGGAGGCACTCTTGTTGTTGTTATTTGTGTAGTGGCGTACCTACCTGTGTGAGTTTATCTTGTGAGATATTGTGGGGAACATTCTTATGTGCTTTTCATTTTCTCTACACTTGCTAGTTGGCCTGAACTATATTAGAACACTTGCACAAGCATACACGTAGTTAATCACTCCTATCGGTTTAAGAAGATGGATCCTGATATTATTGAGTATTTATACACACCCCTGTCTACTTGCCTTCTATGTGAGAATGGTTCGATTGGCACGTGCGTCGTCCATGCAATTACTAGTTGAAATGAGGGCACAAGATGCCAAGTGTTTAGGGTTCACAAAGTGGAACCCATGACTTGTGGATATTCTAAGGTTTGGTACCTCGTGGTGATTATTGGATAAAACCTTATGTGAAAGTGGTTATGCTCATCTTGTTGCTACATGTCCTTCTTTTAATTGTATTCACCGGATTTAGACTGTGTTCAACTTACTCTACTGTGCTATTACTTGTTGTGTTCCGCTGCTAATTGTTGTTTCTATTTCTTATTGCAAAAACCATATTATCGTTGTCATTACGCGTAGTATTATAGAGATATCATATTTTGTTAGTTCTACACTTACTCTTGCTCAGGTTACTTAGTCTAGTAGGTGTCTTGACTATTCCTCGTCACTACTCCATTGAGGTTAGTCTTGATACTTGCTGGGTACCGCTGTGGTGTACTCATACTACACTTCTGCACAATTTTTGTGCAAATCAAGGTATTTCGGAGTCAGTCGATCGTTAGCCAGTTGTATGGATTTTGCTGTGGAGACTCAAGGTAAACCTGCTGCTGTGTTTGCAGGCTTCGGAGTCACTTTCTGAAGTTGTATTTGCATTGTTTATCCTTATTTCGGAACAGTTGTATTTAGAGGTCAAATTCAGTAGAGCTTATGACTTGTACTACTAGTTTCGGGATTTGTAAATTTGTGAAGTGTTTTCTATTTTGAAATTGTTAGATGTAGTTAAATATTGTTGCTATTTCAATTAATATTAGGCTGACCTAGTCCATAAGACTAGGTGCCATCACGACATACCGTGGAGGAAAATATGGGTCGTGACACTTTCGGTTCTCGGTCGCATTTTAATAAAAGGTTAAGTTCGACCGAGTTCTAAAAACACCTATCGGCCCTCGACCGCGACTTAATAAAAGGTTAAGCTCGAGTGCGTTCTTCTAACACCTAGCCCTCGGCCACAACTTGGAAAAAGACCAAAATCAACCAAGTTCAAACAACACCCATCAGCCAAATCTAAATAAAGAGGCACACCTGACCTATATAAACAAAGGGTGGATACGGTTCATAAATATTCATCAACAAGGCTACGATCGACTAGAAGACAACGACAATAGAAAGAGCAGAAATCATAACAAGCAAACAACAAAAACAAAGTACACAAGTGTTGAAACAAGTAACATGTATGGAAAGAGGCGCAAAAAACAACTTAAACATTCATATACAAATAAAGAGTTCATTACAAGGGCTCTTAAAGGCGCCGATAAAAATGCACAAAAAAGGTCTAAGAGAAAAACTACTGGCCCTTGCCATCACGGCCCTCTGCGACCTCACCATCTCGGCCCCCAGCATCCTTGCCACCTTCGTCCTGAGGATAAGCAGTATCATACCAAGCGTCCTCCTCAAGCCAGTCTACACCGTCTTCCCCATCCTCCTCGTCAGGTTGAGGCATATCGGGATCATATCCACAAGTGACTCAAGCTTCACGAGCCTTAACCCAGGCAGCCTCAAGAACAGAGCCCGCTGCATGCAAGTCTCGAAACACATCTAACTGGCCTCGGCATGATCCATTGTTTGTATAACTTCCAAGGTACACTGGAAAAAATAGAAGTGTTGGAAGAGGACGGTCGTGCAAGTAGTTGAGCCTTCTCGGCCTCTAGAGCGGTCACTCGATCATGAAGGATGGAGTTGTCTTTATCCAGCTCCCCGATCCTCTCCTCAAGCCAATCTTCCTTAGCTCTCGTCGTCGATTGATCATTTTCCCGCTCGGCTTGAAGAGTCTTATTCGCCAATTCGAACATCTCCGCCTTCCACCGAGCATCCAAATGAGAGGACTCTGCCTTCTCAAGTTCCTCCTATCTCAGCAATCTCACCGCTAAGGGCCTCCAACTGAAACCGGCACTCTTTAAGTTGCCGTCACAATTCAACCTCCTGAGCCTGAAGATCACTCACTGGGCCTACTGTTCAACCGTCATAGTAGAGTTAAACCTCTCCGTCACCACTTCTGGTGCCTTGTGGAAATCGGGTTTAGAGTCATGATATCGAGGTACGATTTCCTCTACAGTAGGTAGGGTTTCATCATCAATGACAGCTCCGCGTCTCCCTCTAGTAAAGAAAAATAACATCTATAGGGATGGTATGATCTTCCATATGGATGGCTGATGGGAGGTTCCACATCGTTGTGGAAAAAGATACAGAAGCAAAGAAAACAACAGAGAGGTAAAAGGGTTCCGCGAAGAAGAAGAAGAAGAAGAAGAAGAAGAAGAAGAAGAAGGAGTGTGAGAAAGTTTTAAAATCAATGAACCACCCCTTATTAATAAGACTCGGGGGCACCAGAATCGAAACGACAGGCCATGATTAGCACAAAGATCGAAAAAGCAGAACCAATCTAGGGCCACACATGAATCGACGCAACATGTCGGGAAAAGGCATCATCATGACGCATGACATCATAACGTCACTCTTTCTCTTAAACCAGATGGCTCCAACAGACTTCCCGAAAAATTCAAAGAATTCAAAATGTGCGGCCCTCAGAGAGCCACGTTACCTGATCATTATGACGATCACGACCTGTATAGACAGCTCGGTAAGCTTGACCACAAACGACATTATCCACTCATCGACCTTGATAAGCAGAGGGACTAACTGTATGGGCCAAAAAATATTTTTGATATGGGCAAGCCACGTCAGTAACATGATAGCCTTCGTCGGCTGCCACGTGCTATCAGTAAGGTCTCCACAAAGATCTTCCCTAGGTCTAAGTAGCCTCGAAGCGATGAAGGGTGCGGTCGAAGAGTCGGCAAAGATCAAGGTCGTGAAGTCATCGCAGTTCAAGGTCGAAGTCGAGCATCTTAGATAGAGTTATAACGGCTAGTTTAAGATAGGATACAAAAGAGAATATTCTAGTCGATATTCTCTGCACATGTACTATTAGGGTTTCTAGGAACATGTTTCCTATAAATAGAAAGAGACACAATGATAGGTGGCGTGAGATATTCATTTGTAAAGAACACGTTGACTTTAGAGAGGGAATCTGGTCTTATTAGAAGCATACAAAAATAACCTTTTTATTCTTGTCTAGCATTTTCACTAGATCTAAGAACAATCTAAGTGTTCAAAAGTTTATCAATTATTCATCATTGTCAGAGAAAATATCCATAGATCTCATCCCTTTTTGGGTGACTCACATGTTTCTATTTACTTAAATGTCATTTATTGTCACTTGTTATTATTTAGTGCCATATTCTATCTTTTTGGATCATTGAACATTGTCATTATTGCTTACATTCATTGTCATCTGGACAAACATACAAGTTATTTGTCATAAAATCGATAACTTTGTCTTTAGGATATTATTATTAGCTAAGATTGACTCTTCTTTAGTTAAATCTAACTAGTTGAACCAAGATATATATTTTTGGTCAAACAAATTTCACAAGGCAAGATCTAATAAGCTCACATTTTGTTTTTATTTTGAGATATTTTTTATTGAATTTATAAATATATACTTGTTTAGGTTTCATATTTATTTTTGTGTTTTTAAGAACAATTAAGAACCGTTTCTTTTTAAATTATTAAAACTAGGTTAGGCTTCAAAGTATACAGAAACGTATGTCAGATTCATGAAAAAGAAATTATCATGTATTATGGAGAAAATTATCAATTCTTTTAGTAGGGACGGCCCTCTTATTAATTTACCTTATTGGACAATCTTCTAATCGTGAGATTGAATGTAATATTTCGATCTCCTTCCGGATCAAACGATGCTAACACCAAATCTGTCACCTTTTTTTTCCCTATTACAAATTATTTTAAACCAAAACAAAAGAAATCATGGGTCCATTAATTAATTATTTGTCTCAAAATTTCTATTGGGTTGGTGAGATGTACTAGCAAAAATAACACCAAGTAGCCATCCTAAAGGGTTGTTACTTAGGAATTAGTTAGTGCGTTCTGAATTTCAGTCTTTCAGGACAAAAATGTCCTGATTATCCCAAAGTTAAGATTTTTAATTTAAAATTTCAGGACAAAATAAATATTGATTAATCTCTAAATAGCATCCTGAGAATGACTGTACGTGCACTTGCCCGGATATACTAGGCCAAGGTTGGTGTGCAACATACTTAAACAACGCTCAAAAATTCCAATAATAAAGATATTAGTAGGGTTTAAAAAAGCTAAATTCATATTGTATGATTGATGAGTCGCGAATTAAACATCAAATTGATAAAAATATATATTTCATATTAGCCAAAAGGCAAGAACGGTAAATTTTCATGTCTAAAACGATGTTTTTGGCTAGGCCATGCGAAACTTCACTGAAAGGAATTAAAAAAAAAAAGGGAGGTTAAATAAGGGTAGATAACATCTAGGAAGCCAAAAATAAAAAGGAACAAAGAAGCAATTTTTTACTCTTTTCAAGTTATGATTACAAAAAAGAATCACGTTTGCTCCACCAAATCAAAAGTTTAGATTGTACCGAGTTCCTAATGGATTTCTTACTTAAAAGAAAACTCGGCTAATCACTTAGTGGTGGCGTGGTAAGTACTCTTATATCTTTAATTATAGGTTTTAAGTTTGAGCTCTGAGTATGGAGTCGTTTTTGTTAGAGAACGCTTTACCCTCCTCCTTCCCCCTCCCCTTATGGTTTCCTAGCGCGAATCCGAATTTAATCGGGCCTTAATATGAATACCGAACACTTGAATGAGAAACAAAAAAAATTAGCTAATCTTAAATTACTAGCACACACAAAAAATTGCACTAGCTCGATCTGAAAGCTTGGTTTTCATGTTTTTTATTTCAATTTCATAGTTATAACTAATTTTTAGTCTGCTATGCATTTTTAATCACCAGAAAACTATCATATATTTCAAAAAATTATAATTAATATTCAAGAAATTTATTATTTCCTTGTATTCAATAAATCTCCTTTTTTATTTTAATTGTTTGATTTCAATATTTTCAGTTCTTAGTAGAGCTTTGCCTAATATTTTAGGACTTTGAATTAAACTATTCAAATATTTTTATTAGTAAATAAAATATTTGACAACAAAATCCGATGTAGTGAATTACAAATGCATGGCTAACATCTCGTTAATTTGAAATGACACTAACCAATATAAGAAAATATTACTAATAGATGTTATGATATGGAGCTGTAAGCTTTATGCCTCGTTAGATACTATAGCTATAAACTATAATTACGAAAACAACAAAGGTGATCGAGATATAAGACACTGATTTTTCATACATGAAATTTTATTTTATAACTCATTTGATCGAAAATCCCTCTCTAATGCAATGAGAGTTGGACAATCCGAACTTTATACAATTTATATGCAAACAACTAATTAAATGCAACTAAATTAGCATGTACGTTATATAAAATACATGCGCTATATGTGAAAAGAACTCCATTTCTTTATGTTGAGATTATGAATGCAAATAAAACTAATGAATATGACCCATGAATTGCAAGAATGTATACTATATGAGAGCATGACTACTCCTCTTTAAACTACTGCCTACGACCTCCGAAATTTCCTACAGGGACATCGAATCGTATAGCCAAAAAAATACTAACATATCTACTAAATTGATCACAAATCACACTGTGGAGTCTCCTCCTCAGATCGTGCTGGGTGTACTCTTCTTCGTTGTGATAGTAGAAGAGGTTCGGCTCGTATATGGTAGCATCCGACCAAAGCTCAAATATGTCGCGACTCTTTAGTATGAGTTTGCTCTCGAGCATATGGCAACAGTTATATACATCCACTAATATCTGTCTCAGCTAGCCTAGCTGAGGACAGAAACTTACATAAAAAATGGATCGATTGAGATAGAATAATTAATGTAAATATGAAAGCTTATCAGAAAGTAATTATTTTCATTCATTTATTGGAAACAGACAAAGAGATTAGCCAAAAAAAAGGAGACTTTTTGGGACCAATTGTGCAATTTTGTCCCCGGAACTGACAACATTGTGAGAATGGTCCCATGATAAATTCGAACTAAAATACCTGAAGGTTGATCGGCAAAGATGGCAGCAAAAGCAACCAAAATTGGTGAATTGTAACATGGACAAGATAAAAAAATTTGGTAGGATTTGTTGTATTCTACCTAGCTATTATACTACATAACTTACAAATTTTACCAGGTTATCATAAGAAGAAAAAATACGTTTAGAAAAGTAACAAGCAAGTTATGACAAAACGGTAGGATTTCATGCTTTACTCAAACTAGTTATCTTATTGTATAACTACAAACTCCATGAGATTGTCATAATTTCTTATTTTTACTAATGATACCTCATTAAACTTGTTGCATTTACTCTACATGATTTTCTTATTACTCTACGGATTGTCTTACAAACTCAATCAGATTATCATCATTTCTAGTTTTCACTAATTGTGCCTTATTACTTATTCCATTTACTCTACGGAATTGTCTTACAAACTCTACCAGCTTGTTATGATTTCTATTTATTTTTTACTAATGTACCTCATTAAGGTTATTTCATTTAATGTACCAGATTATCTTACAAACTCATGATTTTTTATTTTCATTAATGAACTTTTAAACTTATTCCATTTACTCTATCATTGTTGTCATACTTTCTTTTCATTTATTTACATCTATGACAAAAAATACATGACTCTTATTTATATTGATCATAGCACTATTGAGCTAAGCTCTACCTAAATAACATGGGCTAGTCAGTTTTCGAATTGGTAATCGAAAAATAGCTGATGTTTATAAATTCATTAAAAAATAGCCACTATTTTAGCTTAAACGCAAAAAGTTCTAGCATAATATGCTGGATTATGGAGCTCCAGCATATTATACTGAAATTTTCCAGATTTTTAAAGGTGTTTTTGTTCAAAATTTATCTTTGCATGAAAAAGTGGCTAAATTTCAATATTTTGAAACTGTGGCTATTTATTAATTACTAGTTGTAATCTCGTAGAGTCCTCTACCAAACTCCCCACAAACTAGAAAAAGCTCGTGGGAAGGTCAAAGAAAGAAGTTGTTCTTCCGACGTTAAGAATTCTTCCAATAATTCCAAGCCCGATCTTTTAATCTGGTAGATTCTCTACCAAATGTGTTTTACCTTATTTAGGCGTGAGGACATAAGATTATATCTAAAGGGAATATACGTCATTTGACTCGCCTAATAAATACGCAAGGGCTGTTTCGGCAACAAAGTAAAAAAAAAATGACATTCTTACGGATCAAGCAGGCGCGGGGTCATGCCTTATAGATAGCGGCCTTCAGCCTTCCACAGACATGTGGAAGGCCGCTATCTATATTCAACTTGGTTTCAATTTTTCTTCCAAAAGTCAGACACAATGTTTAACTAGGAGTTAAGTCAAACGTCCCTCCCCATCATAGTAGTCAGATTTGATAAAATATAAAAAAAGTAAGTAAATAAAATGGCATAATACATGTTAAAATGCATTGATAATATAAAAATCGATTAGTGTTGGCGTATATACATCAAAACTATCAAACATACAGAATGAATGTGCTATCATTTACCAATACAACGTTACAGAAGAACAAGATCTAAACAAGGCCAGTCGTGACAATGACAAACAACTTGGTATCTATCTGCCTAGCAACGCATCATGATCTCAAACTCATCAAAATTTAGTAAACCATCACCATTGATATCACATTGAGCAATCCTTCCTCTAATTCAACAGATAACCGTAATGACACAAAACAACTACATAAACCTTGTTGAGAACAATTTTCTCCAGCTGCATTTAGAATTAAATCAACTTTCATGTCTAACATGATGTATTTGGCTATGCCACGTGAAACTTCATTGAAAGGGATTATCAAAAGAAATGAAGAGAGGCAAACAAAGGGTAAATAACATCTAGAAAACCCAAAGGAAAGGGAACAAAGAAGCCATTCTTTATTAGCGAAGAGCTTCTTGGCAGAAGAAAGTACTGCCATGCTACAATGGTATATAGGTTCTTGATTGAATACGACACCACATCAACGAAGCCTCGAGAGCTAATCAATCACTAAAGCCTCTACGAGGATTGGGCGTTATACCCAACTCAATGAGATTGTCATGTTCCAGGAAAAGCAGTGCAACACATCAAACATTGTGCGTAATAATCTGAGACGATAGTCAACCACTTTCAAGGCGGTCATCACACTATCTCACAGCTGATTGAGAGGTATCAGAATGACAAGACAATTAGCATTACCAATTATTATAAGAAATCAACAAAGAATGGGCATCTCAACCTCCACACACCCCACTCACAAAAAAGGAGAAAAAGAAAGGTAAAAGAGTGAGTGAGCAATAAGTTACTATAGTGTTTTAACCAGAACTCAAAAGAAATATTAAATTTACAATCACAAATGTTATGTTACAGCAATAAAGTTCCAACTGAATCAAATGGCAGGAGGGAACTCTACGACACAGTGGTCCAGCATGTAACTATCTTTCACGAAACAACATTCTAAGACAATAAAACCAGTCCAAGACACTAGCATAACACCTCAAAAGAAGTAGCTGATCAGTTTCTTCCAAGGGGCAAAGATCTGCAAGAATAAGTCTCCTTGAAGTCCGTCTTTCTTGAAGAAGTGAAAATAGAAGCATAGATTTCCTTTGTAGCATGAGCTGGAGCTATATCAACAGCCTTAAACCGCTTCCCAGACCCATTACTTGCACTATTCTTCACATCCTTCACTTCAATCTTACTGTTAATGCCAACTTTAGCTTTCCCTTCCACTTTCCTCGCATCCTTTTCTCCTAGCTTTTCCTCAATCCCATGTTTCATCCCACTCAAGCGTGGCACCTCCAATGCCTCTTCACCATTAACAGCGACATCCCCATTCTTCCCTTTCTTCACCTTCTTGTTATCCTTTAGTTTCGCTCTTTCTTCCTCCATTCTATCCCTCAAAGCCGCAACCTCTTCTTCGCTCCCGTTAATCACAAGCTTGTCACTCTCAACAAACTCCTTGTGGCAAACCAAACAACCCGAGGATTTCACTTCCTTCAAAGCTTTAGCACTCAAAACATGTCCACAACCCCTCAAAGCAAAGAACTTGTACTTCCCATTGAACTCCAACCCAGTTATCGGGCACTGAAACCCGGTCCCTTCACCATCACCAACCCCTCTATCCTCTTTTCCTGGAATCACCGACAGCTCAACCGGAATCATATCTTTCAATCCCTTTATATACCCAAATTGCTTAGGCACCCTTTTCTTCAATAAAGCTTCAACTAAAGCCTCCTTATTAAACAAATTCCCAAGCTTATCGACAACAACAGGATGCTTCAACGACTCGTTCGACAAAGCACAATTCAACCATTTCGACAACCTAATTTCATTCGGGTCAATTTTATCCGGTTTCTTAGTTGCATACATCTTCAGATAACAGTCCCGGGACTCCGCCCCCGTGGCACCGCCATCTCCACCCCCACCACGGAGGCGAAGGCGGAGGACTAAGGTGGAAAAAGGGCTAATCCCAGAACCATTTAATAGAGTTGAATCCTTAATGGGCCGACCGTTGAATGTAAAATAGAAAGAGTTATCCTTAATTGAGCCTAATGATTTCTGGATTTTGTCCATTAAATTGGATTTGAGGTCTTGCAAAGTGAAATTAGGGTTAGGGTTTTCGAGATTTAGAACATGGGTGGGGATCTGAAGCTCTGGTGATTGAATAAAAACAGGGAAATTACGCATTTGGGGATTCATTATTAGGGTAATTACGAATTGAAATTGAAGAGAGTGTCTGTAAATTTTACCTGAAATGAAGAAAAATTGAAGAGCGAATAGGTGCGAAGCTTTGGTTCTCGAAAGGGGAAAAGATTGTAGTTTGATCTTTAAATTTATATTTTAGTCTTCTGATATTTGTTTGACAGAAGCTCCGTGCACCGACGTTGGCGAACACGTGGCAATTGTTGGTTGGTCTGCGAGAAATGATGAAGCTGGTAACAGAGGCCCAAAGACGACCCGTTTGTTTTTATTTATGGGCCGACGGGTGAATGTAGCGAAGTGCACCGTTTAGTCATTTTTAAGTCCGTTATTTAAAATATATTTATAATTTATAATGTATTTAAGTATTGAAATCTTTACATAAATAGTCAGTCATATTTATTATTTATTTTTTTAGCCATAAACATATATTATATATTAAACATACATAATTATACATATATAATACATAAATTATACATATATTATACCTTCATTGGCTATTTTTAGTTTAAGTGATTGGGTGAGCGGCTATCTTGGTTAATTCTTCTTAAATATTAGCTAATTCACCTAAACTTTAGGACTAAGTATCCTAAATTTGGAATTCAGGACTTAGTATCCTGAATTTTTGAGGTGTTAATTTGAAATTCAGGACCAAGTGTCTTGAATTTCTGAACTACTAATTTAAAATTCGAACTTCTAGATATAATTTTTGAGCTTTAGGACACGATGTCCTGAAGTTTGAACTTTAAAGTTTAAACTTCAGAACGCCGTATTCTGAAATTTAAATAAATTGGCTAATTATTAAATATATTATAAACTGTGAATATATTTTAATCAGCATGCAAAAGTGGCTATCTAGTACCAATAAACTGAGGCCCATTTGTAAAGCATCAACAGAGGGGGAAGTGCATAAATAGCCGATTTGGGGATCGCTATTTAAGGAATAGCCGTAGTTCATAAATGTTTTGTATGTTAACTGTTTTATAATCAATTTTGATTTACGGCTCAAAAGTTCGAAAGATTCCAAACATGAGAGTCTAAAGTTGAGTTTCTCAAAGCCTATTTTTTATTTTGTTAATGCATTAAACTTAAGCCACTTTTAAATTGGATTTAATTTACATATAGGACGTACATTATTATATAAAGGACGTGAACAAATCATAAATTCCCCACATGAAGTAATAGGATGTTTTCAATTTGTATTCATATTGAGTATTATAATTCATGTAATATTAGGTATCTGAGCCATATTTGGTAAATAATGTTTATTATATTGAGCTTCGAATGCCATGATTTTTCTCAACTCCAACAAAAGACATTTGTTTGCATCACCTTTGGTATTTTATTTTTTCACAATTTACACGATATGTTGCACTAAATTGCATGCACGTTATTTATTTAGGATTGAAGCGTAATTACTGTTGATTTTTGTCGGTTTTAAGTAAGAAAATTGTCTCCTGCATAGTTTTACCTAATATTATATTACCATTAGAGAAAATTGTCTCCTGCATAGTTTAACCTAATATTATATTACCATTAGTAAAATTATACAAAATTAATATCATATATTTAATTGGACCAAAAATCTATTTATTGCCTCTTTTCGTCTATATATAAACTTAGGTTGAATTTATGACTTTGGATGTCTGGAAACTATAAGTGAGCTCTAACTTTGTTTCCTTGATTTTGTCTTCAAAAAAGCTGTTTCATTATTCCACTATTATTGTCAAATTTTATCTCTGAACTAATAATTCCCATAGTAATTAAACTATACTGAAGCAAAAAGCTTCACTTTTATTTACTTTTTTTTTAAGGAAAAATTGATTGTCAGAAGAGATTTAAATCATTTCTTGAAACTAAACTGTTTTAAAAGCACGATTTAATGGTTCGAATTTACAACTATAATCACGAAAACTCAGTGTAACATCTGTATGAATGAATACTATTGAAGATTAATGTGACACAATTTAGGGCAAGTTATAGATTTGGTCGGTCGGTCAAAAATAATTATATTTGCTAGTTAAATATACGAAAAATATACACTATGTATGTATGTACACACACACACACACACACACACACACACACACACATATATATATATATATATCGGTTATTATTTTTAAAAGTGACTATACGGTGTAATTCTCCTATTTTGTTACTCAGTCCATTTCGATTTAGAGTTTTACTTTCTTTTTTAATATGTGTCGAGAAAAATATTAATTTTCTATATTTAATAAGTATTTAATTTTCAAATTTGTGTTTTACCCTTGACACTCTCCTAACATATTTAAGATCACAAAATTTAAAGAATACTTTTGGTTTTAAAATCTTCTTTATATTCTTAAACTTCGTATATCTAGTCAAACTAAAATACATAATATAAAACGAATGAAGTCAATCTTACCGGTTATTCAATAAGATACTTTTTGACCAGAGATCTTGGATTCGAATTCGAAGAATATGTACCCTCCTTTGACAGGGGGTCTAAAACATCACCTTGTAGGTTTTTCGTTTTTTTTCCACACAATTAAACTGGAATATCAATGGATTTCAGTTATCAAATGATTAAAAAAACAAAAAAGGCCTAGATATATTAATTCAACCATTATACCAAAAAACAAAAAGAGAAGTGCTTTGTTTAACACGTTTCATAAAACATGCACATCCTAATTTCTTGTTGAGTGACAATTGTATTATATGCATGCTAATCTCCTGCATGCTTACATGTTTTTTGTTTTCATTTCAATTAAACCTCAAAAAAAAAAAAAAAAAAAAGTAGATCACAAGATTAATTACTTGGTCAAATTGTCATTAATTCTATCTGCATTTAATTTGGAATCATCTTTTCTATTTAATTAAGATCTTACCTCATATATATATATAATGCATCTAACACTGGTATGGATTATATATTATAAGAATATTTTTATTGGAATTAAGTGGATGATTTAATGAAAGTTACAAGGCTGAATGGTAAAAAAAGAGCAGACAAAAAGTGAATTAATTATAGATGCCTCCATATTAATTGTTCTTTTCCACATTTCAACTATTTAATCCTCCTTCTTCCCTTGACAATGCACAATATTTCTGCATCTCTCTCCTTTTCTTTTCTTCATCGTGAGTAAGTTGATCACCCCTCTCTGTCTCTCTCATATATATTTTTCCAAGCTATGCTTGTTAGATGGTGTTTAATTTATATATATATATACATATGTTTCTTATAATTGTGGTGTACTCGGGGCTAGCTTGCGCGCACCTCGACTAATTCACGAGATATCTGCTATCTCCCACTAGCAGATGTACTAGTTTTGTCCATTAAACCTTGGATAGATAAAACTTACTTGGTGGGCGTTTGGACATAAAAATTATGTAATTCCGAAAAAAAAAAAGCAAACATATTTTTTAAGTGAAAATGGTATTTAAAAATTAGAATTGTGTTGGATATTTGGAGCTGTTTTTTTAATTTTTTATGAGTGATTTGAAGTAAAATTTGAAAAATATTTTTTTGAAGTTTTTCAAATTTTCGAAAAATTCCGAAATTCAAACTTGAATCATAGCCAAAACATACGAAAATAAAGTAAAAGTTTTTCGAAAAAAGTAATTTTTTCTATGGCCAAATATGCCTTAGTGTATTTGCATCCGCTGAAATTTAAACCTGAGTATCCGCCTTTTTTTCTAGGTTAATCAATCAACTCTAATGGCTTCTGAAAGATCTCCATCTGCAAAACCATCAAAGAAACCAAGGTCATGTAACTTGAAACTCAGTGATACAAAGGACAAAGAAGCAGTGGAGAAGGTTGCCAAAGTACCAAAAAGAAATGGAAATATCATGAGGCCAAATGAAGCTCTAGCATCAGCAGTTGAGAATCCAGCTTTGCTGCGTGCCCTTGACCATATAAGATCTGCTGCTGCGGGTAAATTTTTACCGTCCTCTATCCGTTATAAATTTTCTTTTTTTTTCTAAATTTTTTGTGTTATATATATGTTACCATCACTTTGTAGTGACGGATCCAAAAATTTAAAAGTATTAATAATGTATGATTGCTACACACGTTGAATTCAAATTACTTAAAGAACTAAAGTAACTTTTAAGCAACCTTTTTCGTTACACTAGAAGTTTTTATTACGTATAATTTATATATACATATCAAAATTTTGTTTTTACCTTATTTGTATGCGGAGCATAATTTTTCGACTAAGAGAATTCAATTGAACCTCATTCCAACCATGCAGCTCGCACCTCATAACGTGACGACTATACATCTCACGTTATGTATGATCATTCCTCCATGATCATCTTATTTATCAGGGTCGGAAACTTAGTGTACAAGTTATGGATTCATTCGAGCCTACTAATAGCCTGTTTGATCGAGCTTCTCCAAAGCCAAAATATTTTTTTCCTTTTTTTTTCAAAGTTGAAGTTTGGCCAAGCTTTTAGAAGGAAAAAAGTGCTTTTAAGTAGATTCTGTCCAAAAGTACTTTTTTGAGAAATACTTTTTGAGAAAATACATTTACAAGCAGTTTTTGCCAAACACTAATTGCTGCTCAGAAGTGTTTTTCAAATTAATTAGCCAAACACAAACTGTTTCTCACCAAGAGTATTTTGAGAAAACCACTTTTGAGAAAAAAACACTTCTCAAAATAAGCTGATTTTTACAGTTTGACCAAACAGGCTATAACTTTGTCTATGATCTTGTATATATGTTAAAAGATCTGCTACCCGGTAAATCAAATGAGCTATGGTAGAATTTCACGCTCGAACCTATAATGTTCAAATCTTAGATCTATCTCCCGAGTAAAATGATTGTTCAATCTTCTTGCAGTAAGACCAAAAAAGACCAAGGCAAAAGGCAAATCGGAAGTGGTTCCTCCAAATAGTATGGGGATCAAGAAAGGAGCAACCTTCAGTACTGTTTCAACTTGTGTTTCAAAAAGTAGCAAAGGAATTATGGCTAGCACAACGACAGAAGATAATGGGATAATACCAACTATCAAATCCTTTGTAATTCACTGTAAACGATCAGAAAATGAGGAATCTGTTTCAGCTAGCTGGAGCACGCTTCAAGCAAGTGACATGATCAAGGGAAAGGGAAAAGGCTAAAGTAGGAAATGAGCCTGCTGAATGATAATCCATATGTGCCAATAGTTAGAGACCTTTTCTTTCTCCTTTTTTTTGGGGGGGGGGGGTTGGGGGGATGTAAAGTGTAGACGAAGGGAAGGGGTGTAGTTAGTCATAGTCTTATTTTTAGTTTCTTCCATTTCAAATGTTTAGAAGTGCAGTGTATCTTAGTTTAATTGTAACTTAATTATCTTGGTATTTAAATCGTGTTATTAAAGTAATCGCATAGATTTATCCATTAATCATATTTACTAATGATGATTAGAACTTGAATCATTGAATGTACAACGTGAAGATTACCAGTTTACCTTATCGTCGTTTTCAGTCTGAAGAGCTAATTTCAAGAACATCCTTATGTATCTCTTAGTATTTCTTTGCCACATTCAAAGTATTTGATTTGCATTTTAGACTCGAAAATTTAATGGCTTGGCTTAAATTTCATTTCTGAGATACTTTTACATATATAGGAGCTGCAACTTATACCACTGAGGGTAATGTGTAATGGTAAAGGTTGCCTCCACTATTAATCACCTTTCGGGTTTGAACCTCGGGAATTAAATCCTTGGTAGGGAGCGCTAAGAACCCCATATGCCTTTTTACTGTGTGAATCTAAATTAGTCGTGTCATTGAGTTCACAAACAGGATGGTTAAACCAAAAATATGCATCTTATAAGTTCTTTCCAAAGCTATCCCACTCTCCGACAATACGTCTAAAGTAAGGACTATGTCCCAAAGAAACATATTTCTTATCTGACCTGCAACTGGTAAGTCAAGAGAAACACTTCACCATCCTACAAGATCAATATACAGGCAAGTCCAAGCATTACAAGAATCTCAGGGACACGCCAATATCAGGTCCCAAGTTATTGCTAGTGTGGGATAAATTTCTATGAGCGTTATAGCAGGAAATATAGTGGGGCGTAAAAGTTGGACTTTACAAGGAAAAAATTGTGGAATCAATATGTGAAAGAATAAGGTGAACGTAGGGGGTTCCTACACTACACTACGTAATTGTGGTGAAACGGAACTCAACCTATTACTAAAGGATACAATTGCTAGTCATGTATATTGCACTGTTGGAGATAGGGATGTTCGTACCAAACGTGTTTCTTCCAATAGGGCTTGAACTTCTGAAGTCCAATCTCTAGCCACGGTTTCATAACTCCATCATAATGAATCACAGCTGCCTGCTCGATCTCGTTAAGTCTGACACCAGATTCGTACCCCAATCCCAAGACATGCCATCTCCGATCTATAGCACGTGTATGTTTGTAAAAGGTCATCCAACCGATTGGCAAAGTACCAGCTTTCATTAATGGTCTATCACTTCCCTGCATCATGACATGCACTAAAAGTGAGCCAGTGAAGAATAGAAGGGGAAGAGTATATAACAAAACTATAAATAAAAATAGCATATATACACATAATAACAGGAGATTCCCCAAATGGGAGGTAAGAGGTTTGAAACCCCCTGCATGCTTTCTCGGTCGAGATCGTTGCGTGGGCCTTGCCTAGTGCGATTTACCTCTCTAGTATGGTTTGCTAGCTACTGCACTGGAACGGGGTTTGCCTAGAGTGCACCCGAAGGGTAGTGGCAGCGGGTTCCCTAGTTTACCAAAAAACAAAAGGATCTAATAATATATGAAAACCTTACTCATGTTTTTTATCTGTAACATATATAAGGTTGGATATCCTATTTATTTCAATATATAGACCATGCTTGTAGAACTACCCGATGACTCATCAATTATCATTATCCACAAGTACTTAACAAACAACAGGATATAGATCTATACCAGATCCAAGTACTTGTGATAGAGCGCAGTTAGGTTTCGTTTCCTCCATTCCTGCAGATCAAATATATTCATCCCGAATGCCCATGTGCATGATTTCACATCAAACCTCTTTGCCACCAGGGGGTCGGTGAAATTGATGAAGATATCCATTCGGCGGAATGAAGGCTCGCCTTCCAGACAAGTCTCCACTGCACCATTCACTTTACCCTTCATGTTGATGTGCCAAAGTCCGGTTAGATCCCTTTTCACAACCACGTCATGGTCAAGGAGCACTATCTTGTTGAGAGATGGAAATAAATCAGGCAGATAAAAACGCAAGTGGTTCAGCGGAGAAGTGTATCTTGGATCAAGAGACTCTTGCTTCTGCAGAATATACTTGTTTGATAACCAATCAAACTTGTCTACGCTTTGGATCTGAATTGTTGCTTTGTCAGGAGGATTCGACAAGAACCACATTGTCATGGCTGGTAGGTTAAGAGAATCCGTCACTATATGAAACACAATCTTCTCTGGAGCCTGCCACATACATAAACATTTACCATAAATTCATGCACAACCATGATAATGTAATTTTTGTCTTCAAAATATATAGTGATTAATAAATACTCCTAACAGTTACTAATATAAAACCATTAAAGTTTAGTCCTTCCATATATGATTGCTATTTGTGTTGTCATAAATGAATAGTGGATTCGTCTGGTCTGAAGCCAAAGCTTCTTACTAGTAACCAACAGACACTAAATGAAAATTTTCCTCTAAAGACCATCTTGCAAGATGATATATACAACAAATACCAACATCAAACTACGTTCATCAAAAAGTCACTGCAGATTAAGTTCAATGAAAAAACAAATAAAAGTAACGACGGAATGTGGATGAAAAAATAATACTTCCTCCGTCTCAATTTATGTGGTATTCTTTCCTTTTTAGTCGTCCCAATAAGAATGTCACTTTTCCTTATTTAGAAAAAAATTAATTTTAGAATCCTACTTACCCTTACTGAATTGATTTACAGCCACACAAATATCTATGGTTTGTTTTGACCACAAGTTTCAAAAGTCTTTTTTGCTTTCTTAAACTCTGTGCCGAGTCAAACATCGCCACGTAAATTGGGATGGAGGGAGCAATAGATTTAAAAAGAAAAATGAAAGGCAAGAATAAGAAAACTACGGAGCAGCTCACCCTAGAAGTTGATACAGTTGAGTTGACAACCGCAGAACATGCCAAAACATTGTCAGAGAAAACAGCAAAGTGATAGAGATCTGGATCCTGAAATTTATGTTGGTCAGGCAATTCCTGCTCCTCAGGCCGTAGGGCAAAATAATCAGTGGTCAACCGCATGGAAAGGCAATGAAGGCCTTTCGGGGTAGTTCTTCCAGCAAGATTTACAAGGAAGGAAGCTTGATTCTTTTGTGATCGAAGCTGTTCCTCGGCATTAAATGTCATCGCACGAAGTTTCTTCACCATTGCTGAGCATTCAGGAAACAGTTTACTGGCTTTCAATAGGGTTGAATCCATGGCTTTCATCTTCTGTATTGCCCTAGAAAGATAACTGTTCTTAGATCATATAAACATCATATTAACTACCCTCATCCCAAGCTAAATATTACCCTTTCCTATTTTAGGTTATACCAAGATTTTTACTTTCCTAAAGTAAAAGATCTCCTTTACACTCTTCAATACCTTATCAAGTCTTTTACATTTAAAAAGCACCGCCGGACCACTTTTACTTTACAAGGTTAGCTTTATTGTCACTTTCCTGACCTACTTCTATTTTCAAACATCCATTCACAGCTTAATAACTGTGCACTGAGTGAATAATCAAGAAAAGAATTCACTTGCTGACAGTAAGCATTTAGTCACAAGACTGAGCGAATAACCAGAAAAAACTATCCACTTGTTGACATTAAATACTTGGTTACAAGACTAAACAACTTTTTCTCCAGTATTCATGAATTAATATCAAGTAAATGTCAGTCTTGTGTAACTTAACTTTAGCATCAATCTATTCGCCAATTCCATTTAACCATTTAACCTTTTTTCAGATATTTTTTCAGACTCAATAAGTACAAAACGTACTCACATATAAAAAAGGTACAAAACAAAACCAAAAGAAGCCACTATTCAAGCCAAGAAGATTTTATGATACTGCGAAGCAATTAACATATTATCTTACCTCCTTGACAAATCAGAATCTTTAGTCACTTCACCAACAGCTCGTTCCAAGTCCTTAATTCGTAGCTTTATCTCTTTCACAAAATTTGAGTTACTACCCGGTGGTACAAAATTCAAAAATGCTTTGGCCCTAATCAGCTGATCTTTAACCTCCTTTACCTTCTCATCTAATGCCCTCCGCGGATGGGACTGTATATTATGACCATGTTGAACCTCTTCTGCTCTGGGCTTTTCCTATAATAAGACCCGACTAAAATCAGGAGATCACAAAGACAGAAGGAGCTTGCAATTTACACTGAACAAAATACATAAAAAATACCTGTTGCACAGTAATACATCGAATATACACAGATAGAGGAAAGAGAGACAAGAGGAGGAGAGGGGAAACAATAATAATTTAAACCCTCAATATCATGATTAAAAATCTACTTTTTCCAAATTTATTACATGCACCAGCTGAATCTTGGAAAAACAAATAATAAATGAACCCATAAAATCCCTTATAAAATTTTAGTCAAAACTTCGTCTCATTTAGAAAAAAAGAACAAAAAACTTTCATCCAAACCACTAAATTGACAGCTTCCCTACTCTCATGAGCATGCGAAGTCTAAATTTGCTGATTTAGCTTAATTTAGAAAAACCAATTCTTGATGTGCTCTAAAGTACGAGGCTTAGAATTTAACAACACATCAACATGATCACCACCATTAAACCAACAGCTTTAGAATTCAAACACCATCAAAAAAGGGAATCCAGCAGTCATGCATATGCAACACTAAAACTGCAAATAACACATGATATTTATATCTAATCATCACCAATTCTATTTTAGCCAAACTGAAATTAAAACATCGATTAATCACAAATTCTAGACGAGCAACATCAGTTGCTTTCTTAGTTAATCTATCATTCCACTATGCCAAAATTAGGGGTAAGCTATATGAATGATCTATAACCATTGCGCTCTACCTGTGCGAAAATCATTGCAATATTCTTTACCTTGTAAGCAATCACCAGCCAACTGACTATGTGACTCTTTTAGTGAGCTAATCAAAAGATTGAAGTCTATTTATCAAACAAAATAAATAAATCAAAAGACCAAACAACAACAACATACCCAGTATTATCCCACATCATGAAATAAATCAAAAGACCGATGTAGAAAATTTAACACAAGAATCAGATCTTTAGTTGTCACATGCATTAGACTTCTATTCAGACTAATACCTTTTCTCTAGCTGTAACCAGTTTTTGCTCTGGTAGACTTGGTTGACTTTCTTTCTTCTGAGCATGTGTGGTTACTGAAATAGGGGAGGAAGGTGTTCAATTAGTTTCTGATTATAGAATAAACAGTAACGGAGACAAGGAAAAAAGAAGTAAAGAGCATCTGAAGTATCAGATTACCGTCAGACAAACTAGCGTTCTTAGGTTTGCCAACACTATCATTCTTATCAATAGAATCTAAACTGACTGCAGAACTTCGGTCTCCATCTCGGTAGACATCCAAGATCGGTTCTTTGACACTTTGACCTTCTTCCTAAACCAAACAGCAGAAAAAGGTTCCAAACATAAGTAACAATCCAAGTAGAGCTTTCACAGTTGTAAGAACTTATATAGTAGGAAGAATATTTATATCACCTGTTGAACTGCATTAAGCGACTGAACTTCTAACCTTTGCTTCTGAAAAGGAGTATCAAAACCCAAATAGAAAAATATCAATCAGATTATACTGTATACAATATACTCCATCTGTTTCAATCAAAATCCAAACAGAAAAATCTCAATCATATCGACATTGTGTACAATACACTCCATCTGTTGCAATTTACATGACACTCTCTCCATTTCCGAACATTCCAAAAATGCGTGACACGTTTCCATATTTACGGAACTTTCAAGAATCCAAATTAACTGATTGTTCAAATTTTAAACTTTGATACGATGTTTTCTATAAAACTAACATTTTAACTATTATTTCACCATTTTTATTTACTACTACTAGTATTCGTAAACTATTGGTCCAGTCAAAAACTGTCGTGATTAATAGAGAGATAATTATGCTCACAAAAAACTCTGCGATCTTTGCCTTTTCAAAGGGACAGGATAATGGAAAGTAACAGACCATTAACGGCCTGATCCTGACCTTTTCCAAAATAAAAATCTTTACTGCTTACTAGAAAATATACATGAATAAAATCAACAACAACAAGCAAGCCTCAGTCTCTAACAAGTTTGGGTCCGCTATATATGAATTCTCACTGTCCATGTTACTTCATATAAACTCATCTCAGCCAATATTATACAAAATAAACTAATAGTAAAAATAATAATAGCAAGTAATAAAAATCTTAACTTTGAATAAAATGTTCAAAATCTTTTATTGCTTATTAGCAAATGCACTGTAACAACAACTACTACTACTATCCCTCACGCCCAAACAAGTTGTGTTCGACTATATGAATCCTCACCGACTACTATGTTACTCCATTTAAACTCATCTCATGCCAATATTATTCACTTTACTATAATAAAATCAAATGTTCAAAATAACCAATGATGCTCTTTCTACTTCCACTCAGCAATAAACCAAAACAAGCAATATGCACAACATAAAATCGACTAAAGAAGGAAAGAATCTTACAATAATTGATAAATCTCCAACAAACTCCTTCGACCCTGCACCCAAATATAAAAACAAAAAATAATCAATCAGATCAAATTAACAAGAACAAAAGAACCCAAAAATCCAAATAACTAGTAAAATTACATAATTACCATCAGAGCCAAGATGTCTAAGCCTATGTGAAGAAAGCAATAAGATAGGAGTGGTAACAGAAACAGCAAACAAACAGAGGATAATAAATATCCTCGTACATTTCCGAAAAGACCTCATTTAAGACATGTACATGTAATGAACTCGAAAAAAGCACTAGGGTTTTGGATCAAAGAATGTGAAATATAGATTCAGATCAAAAATATGAGTTCGTGATTTGATATAATAGAAAGTGACAAAAAGGAAATGGGACTAGGGTTTTTTCTGGTTTTGTCTTTTGGGTCAAATGGGATCTATATGGAGTATATAATTATTTTATTTATTTATTTGAAATGAAATTAATTTTTAATTAAAGAAAAGCGATGAAAGCGGGGAGGTAGATGTGGTGCCATGTTCGTAAGTACAGAGAGAAAGGAATGAGATTCAGGAGAAAGAAGGAAGAGAGTTAAAAGGGTTAAAGAAATGGTTTGAATTATATATATACTTTTTGGAGAGTGCCAACCTAAAAGAACCAAAGAGAATTTATGATTTGTAGAAAAGTAGGATTGACTTTTTAGGTATGTATAATTATTATGTACATTATTGCTAGGTTGTTGATTTTGAGGTAGGATAACATGGACTTTTGAAGTGGCACATTCTCATTGGATTTTTTTTTTTGTTTCAATATGTCTTCACTAATTAAAATTTCGCGTCGCGAAAGGCCCATTAAAACATAAAATTTCTCACCAAGAAAAGTTTATTGTTAGCGCTCGAACCCTGGACCAGATAAAGGGTAGAGATTATCATGGGTTTATTATATTACATTTGGCTATAAATGACAAGGGTATTTTGATATTTACAAATATAGAGCTCAGTATTTGTTGATATTGAAAAAAGAATTTTAAAAATTCAAAAAGTGTTATAAATAAAGTTGTATTTAAGGTGAATGTCTATCTTTTAGAAAGATTTTAGGGTTTGTTACTTGGTGGCTAGGTCACTTTTTTCCTATAAATAGAGATGTTCTATTCCATTGTAATTCATCCCAAATTAATAAGAATTCTCTCTCTCTTTCTTTGCAATATTCTTATTTATTGTTTCATTACACGTTATCAGTACGAGACTCTACCCTCTCAAGAAGCTCTTTGAGAAGACTAAGCAAATATGCATATCCCACAAAGCAAACTTGGATCAAAGTCTAATTGTAAACCTATTTGTTTAATTGATTCATGTATGACACATACAATATTCAAAGAGAAGAAATATTTCTCTCATTTAAGTATGTGTAAGGTATATGTTACTGCAATTTCTGGTAGTAGTAATGTAATTGGAGGCTCTGGAAGAGCTACCATAACTTTGCCTAGGGGAACAATACTTATCATAGATAATGCAATATTCTCCTCCAAGTCCAGAAAGAACTTCTTGAGTTTTAAAGATATCCGCCAAAATGAATATCATATTGAGACAATAGATGAGAATAATCTTGAATATCTCATCGTTACCAAGAATGTCTCTGGCCAGAAAAGGGTTATTGAGAAGTTCTCATCTTTATCTTGTGGCTTCTATCGGACAAGAATTAGTGCAATTGAGGTACATTCTATCGTAAACCAAAAAGTTACTGATTCTAATACTTTTGTACTTTGGCATGATCGATTGGGACATCCTGAATCAATTATGATTAGACAAATTATAGAAAACTCAAATGGGCACCCATTAAAGAATTCAAAGATTCTTTTAAATAATGAATTTTCTTGCACTTCTTGTTATCAAGGCAAGTTAATTATTAGACCATCACCGACAAAGGTTGGGATTGAGTCCCCTGCATCTTTGGAACGTATACAAGGGGACATTTGTGGACCTATTCACTCACTTAGTGGGTCGTTTAGATATTTTATGAACTTAATAGATGCATCTTCTAGATGGTCTCATGTGTGCCTATTGTCATCTCGTAACCTGGCGTTTGCAAAATTAATGGCACAAATAATTCGATAACGGGCACAGTTTCTCTATAATCCAATTAAGTCTATTCGACTTGATAATGATGCTCAGTTTTCATCCCAAGCATTTAATGTCTATTGCTTATCAATTGGGATAAAAGTAGAACATCTTGTAGCTCATATTCACACTCAAAATGACCTTGCAGAATCTTTGATTAAACGTCTGCAATTGATAGCACGACCGTTACTCATGAAAACGAGGTTACCCATTTCTTTGGGGTCATGCTATTTTGCATGCAGCAATGCTAGTTCATCTTAGACCGACAAATTATCATAAATGTTTCCCGTTGCAATTAGTTTTGGGTCATGAACCTAATATATCCCCTTTAAGAATTTTTGGATACCTAGTATATGTGCTTGTAGCACAGCCATATCGCACCAACATGGGTCCCCAAAGAAGGTTACGAATATATGTTGGGTTTGAATCACCCTCCATTGTTCGTCACCTCGAAACATTAACGAAGATTTATTCACTGCTCGATTTGCAGATTGTCGATTCTATGAGATACTTTTCTCAAAATTAGGGGGAGAAACTGGTGAAACCAAACGTGAAATTTTGTGAAAATATCTATCATTGTCTCACCTAGATCTGCGTGCCTCTATTTTAAAAAAATAGGTACAAAAGATAATTTATTTGCAAAAAAAAAATAGCAAATCAAATGCCAGACGCATTTACGGATCTAAAAAGGATAAGAAAATCACATATCCATGTAGAGGATGTTCCAATCCGTATTGATGTCTCTGTTGGACAATCTTCTAGTGTCATAGCTAATGAGTTAAAAGCACGCCTAAAGCGTGGCAGACCATTGAGTTCTAAGGATCGAAATCCTAAAAAAAATGATCAAGATGACACTACAAATGAGTCTCATAAAGAACCCATGATTTAATCAATACTGATATTCTTAAGGAAATCACTGAGCCTGAGACTAAAGAAAATAAGGAACTATCAACAGATTTATTCGATATTGAGATGAATTTGAATCGATCTGATATAGTGGTGGATTATGTCTTTGCATATAATGTTGCATCTAGCATTATGCAAGATGGTGAGGATATTGAACCTCAATCTGTTGGAGAATGTCGACAAAGACGTGATTGGCCAAAATATCAAGAAGCAATCCAATCTGAGTTGGATTCACTTGCTAAACGTGAAGTTTTTGGGCCTGTAGTCCAAACACCTAATGGTGTTAAGCCTGTTGGCTATAAATGGGTCTTTGTACGTAAGAAAAATAAAAAAAATGAGGTACAAAAATATATGGCACACCTTGTTGCACAAGGATTTTCACAAAGGCCTGGTGTCGATTATGAAGAGACATATTCACCTGTTATGGATGCAATAATATTTTGTTACCTCATTAGTTTCGCTGTTCATGAAAAGCTTGACATGCATATAATGGATGTTATTACAGCCTACCTTTATGGCTCACTTGATAATGAGATATACATGAAAATTTTCCAAAAATTTAAAATGTCTGACACACATAATTCAAAGTCCCGGGAAATATTTTCAATCAAATTGCAAAGATCTTTGTATGGTTTAAAGCAATCAGGACGAATGTGGTATAACTGCCATAGTGAGTATTTATTAAAAAAAGGTTATATAAATGATGGCATTTATCCATGTGTTTTTATAAAGAAAACAACATCGGAGTTTGTTATACTTGCCGTATATGTTGATGACATAAATCTTATTGGAACTCCTATAGAACTCCAAAAGGCAATTAATTATTTAAAGAAGGAACTCGGGATGAAAGATCTCAGAAAGATAAAATTATGTCTCGGTTTGCAAATTGAACATTTGGCAAATGGGATATTTATTCATCAATCTGCCTGCATAGAAAAGGTATTAAAACGATTTTATATGGATGGAACACATCCATTAAGTACTCTGATGGTGATTCGATCACTTGATGTGAATAAGGATCCGTTCCGACCTCAAGAAAAGAAGATAGGACAAAGCACATTTCACCAAAGTTATTTTTCACAAATGATCTTTAAAAGAATGGTGATATCAATGTGCAACAGATTCATTCACGTAATAATATGGCTAATTTATTCACCAAATTTCTACCGACATCAACCTTCAAGAAGCTAGTGCACAAGACTGAATAATACCTTTATAGTATCTTGTATTATTGGGAAAACTTACCACAAATATAATCTTAATTAATGATCAAAGTAAAAAGAATTAAGCTTGTTTGTGGCTCATAGTCGGTAGACTAGCTATTTGTAAAAACGAACACACACATATATGTCTCCTTGCAATTGGATGATGGTAGCTTGATATTGCACCTCAATATTGTAAGATGAAGTTGCAAGCTATAGGTTACAACTATATCATATATTTCCTACTTACCGCAACAAATATATTACGATTGTTTCATCTAGTTCTTTTTTGCGTAGTAATTTAATAAATTCTTCAAGTTTGTTGATGGTTAGCCACTTTGTTTTGGATCAAATATATTAGGTTTGCATCAAATATCTTAGGTTTGCCTAGTAATGATCATTATAATAAAAAATTCGTTTCAATCGGCTGTAAAAGAACTAGTGAAAGAAGTAGAGATTATTGAAGGTAAATATCTTGATCTATCGTTCAATTTTTTTTTCGGTAACTAATATTTTTGAAATCAATACAAAACGATAGCTAAACTGTCACAACTTGCTATCTAAATATCAAAAAGCAAAATCTTAATATACTTCTAGAACATAAGTTGTTGTACAATATTTCTAACTCCAGGGGGGACTCTAATATTACAAACATAAGTTATTCCTCTTGCAATATTATCTCAAGTTCTACTTCTATGCTAAAAAATTCTCTGATTTCTTTCGATCCAATTTGCGGGGCGGATCTATTTTGACCGTGCCGGATGCTGAAGCACCCATTAACCCCGACGAAAATTCTATACAATTATATAAAAAATACAGGGAATACTAGTATAAAGAACTAGCAAGCACCTATTAAACAAAAAGTCTTCTGGGTGCTTTGATTAAGAAGTGAGAATAGATGCACAAATATAAAGTGGTTAGGGAACGATTCTTGCATGTCAATTTTTTTATATGGCCAGAGAATGAGCACCTACGACCTTAAAATCCTGGATCCGCCACTGCCAATTGGTATATATACATTCTACATAAACCATTCTGAAAAGTTGAGCAGCTTGTGATCTTTCCTATAAGTTTGTAATATCCCAATTTAAATATATAATTTAATATGTACATTGTCATTGTAATATATATTTATATGCTACCTAATATTAATAAATAAAAAATAGATGGATTAATTCTAGCGAATTAGTAGGCTAAGTTGATACACAAATGCCAAATTCCCTTTCTATTCCTAGTACTAGTAAATACTCATGAAAAGAAGTTCGTCAGGCCGGCCCATTTATGCTTCATTCAGCTGGACCGGAAAGAAGAAGAAACAAGCAAAAGACCAGCCCAACAGAAATCTCAACCAGCTAAACTATCCCTCATTGACTACAGAAAAAAGCTTTCGCCTGTTTATGGTCAGAAACCTTCAAACATAAAATTAGAACGATACAGAGAAGATTAGCATGGCTCCTGCGCAAGGATGACACGCACAAATCGCGCAAGGATGACACGCACAAATCGAGAAATGGTACCATGAAGGGTTAAAGGAGTGGCTTCTGTTGGATAATGACTATATTATACCACCGAGAGTTGTGGTGGGATCAATAGGATCTTTTCATCCTTAACCATATGCTTGGGGTCCGAGCGCTTCCCCCTTTTTATAGGCCTTACACGACACAAAATTGGACAGAGATTCATGTGTTTTGTTACTTTGTGATTAGATTGCGTGATTACATTCTCAATTTACTTGCGGAAGTTTGTGTGATTAGATAGCGTGATCCGTTGTAGTGGATGTGATGTTGTATCATCATCTTGGTGGTGGCTTAAATTGAGTTTGATTAGGAAAAAAAGGTACACTTAATACTCTGAACGAACTAATATTGTTTTCCAGAAAAAAGTTGAATCAAGTAAACCAACAGGACCATAGTTCTTCTAGTTTTCTTGTGGTTTTAGTCGTCGCATTGATAACTATTAAAACTTAAACTCATAATTCAGTGTTGAATATTTGTAACTGGAACACATTGCTTGAAGATGCAACCGAGTCTAATTTGGTGTATGTTCTAAGAGGTATAATCCTTGCCTCGCCGCTGCTTCTTTTCACCTTTTCTTCAGCTGAGGGTATATCGAAAACAGCTTTCTCCCTTCTCTGGATAGGGGTAAGGTTGCCTACATCCCACCCTTCTCGGTCACCCTCCTCAGACCTCACTTGTGGGAATTCACTCGGTTTGTTGTTGTTGTTGTATAATCCTTGCCTTGCCAAATGCCGATTCATTTTTGCACAGTAAGAATTAGCAGAAAGGTTTTTCTATAATCAGAACAGTACAGATAATTGCATATTATATGGTTCCTTTGCTCCAAAGAAAGTCTACGCAAGTTTTTATACCTTGAACATTTGACGGCTGGTAAGTAACCCCTCACTATTTCTATGGACTCATTGACAAGTCTATATATTTACTGATTGCTCAAAATAATTCTATCATTAATAGGATACAATATGTTAAAAGTTTTCTTCCTCCTTTATTATAGGTTATATATCGCACTTTACACACCATTTGAATTTTTATTGTCGCTATTAAATAAATCTTCATCTTGATCCATTTACACCAAGGTGATTGTATCTGTAAAAAGTGTTTTACATTCCAGCCACACCAAAAGGCATCTCCGTGCACAAAGTATTTTACGTTTTATTAGTGGCGTAGTCACATACATCGAATTTCTAAGGTCGGTCAATCGAACACCCTTCATCAAAAAATTATACTGTGTATATAGAAATTTATATTGTATATATAAGTCATATTATTTTTTATATATGTATATAAAATTTTGAACACTCTTCGTAAAATTTTTTGGCTTCGTCGTTGCGTTCCACCAAAGGTCCGGGAAAGAGCCGCACCCAAGAGGTCATGTGACGTAGACAACCTACCCTGATGCAAGCATTAGTGACTTACTTCACCATTAGTCCGATGCTCCCCTCTACATCTCAGCCATACCCAAAAAAAAAGAAAAGAAAAAAGAAACCTTAATGCAATCCATAAGAGATTCATTCAACTCGTTCATGCAAGAGAAAAATTGAGTTCACACAAAACAAAGCAACGATCACCAACTTTCATGAGAAGAATGACAAGAAGATGATAATATTATTCTTGCATCAAACCAATGAAAATTTCTTCAATCTAGCCAGCTGAACTACAGTTGAATTTGACAGAAATAGAAATTTGGTCTTCTTGATTAGATGATCAAATGAGAGACTCAATTCTTTGAGTTGGTAATTAAATAAGTCTTGGCAGATCTAATGACAGTCTGCAGTGGCTCAACCATGGTAAATGCATGGTTTGCAAGCTTCACATCTTCCACTTCATAACTCACTGTAAATTTTGTAATACATGACTTTTCATCTTTCTCAATCACCTCAAACCGAATTCCGTAAAATACATAGCCAAGATCAACATATCCACCTTCAATCACCTCAGACTGCTTGTATCTTTTCTCATCATCCACTATGTTGAGTCTCTCCTTGAAATATGGTATTCCTGGTGTACCTATTTTAAAAAAGTAAAATAAAATAAACATGATCAATGTTATAAATGCATTTAATTAGATGCCCTTTTATGATGTTGATCAACAACATCAACAACAGACGAAGTCTAGTCTGGGGAATGTAGTGTATACGTAGACTTACTCCTACCTTGTGAGCAGAGACGGATACTAGAACTTAGATTCTATGGGGTTCAATTTTTAAGGTTTTTAGCGTTAAATGCACTGTAGTTTTGAAGGTATGGATTCAGACATACTATTTGTTGTAATTTTAATGAACTTTTACATATAAATTTATGCTCCGCATAGAAGTACTGGGTTCAGATGAACCCGGCGGCCATCCACCCCTGCTTTTGAGGGTAGAGAGACTGTTTCCGATAGACCCCGACTTGAAAAAGATAGATTTGTGATGTTGATCACCAAATGAATAAAGTATTTTGTTCTAATACTATAGGTAAAAATGGGAGATTCAGTTTCGTCGTCCATTTTCTCTTATTTTTTAAAATTACATTAGGGAAGGGAGGAAAAAGGGGAGAGGATGCTACGTCATTGGTGGGGTTTAAACCGTTCACCTCAACTGCCGAAAGTTCCTAGCTCACCAAGTGAGCTAGCTAGCCCTCCACCTTGTTTCATAGTCCATTTGATTTTATTTATATGACCTTTTTAACAAGAGATCAGTAAAATATAAAATAGGAGATCAGTAAATAAAACACAGTAGACCAATTTGTGTACGGTTTTACCTTGAGGAAAGGTGATTTTGAGGACAGTTCCAGTACTACCATCACCTTCAATTACATCAACTTTGTCAAGAAGAGTAGGCAACTCTTGCACAATAAACCTAGATAACTGTAACGTGCCATAGAGTTCCCATGCTACATTTGCAGGTACATTCACCTCTATTTCGTCCGAAATCGTCCCCTTCATCCTCCTAACGGCAGTAATAATGGCGGAGCACGGAGGCGATGGTGGCGCAGAATTTCTTAGTAAGAAAATAGTTCGTAAAAGGATGTTATATATGAACTTGTTATGATGTTAGTTTTAGTTCTTATAATGGTATTTATAGTGGAACATTTAGGTAGAGATAGCTAGTACTTATTTGTCATGAGGACTTTTGAAGTCTAAGTGACATTTACATAGATATCTGTCAATGGCTGCATTTGCCCGAGTTTAAATTTGAGCACAAAACGTTGAGAGGAAAGGTCAATAAATTGCACGAGGTTCCAATAATCCCACCTTGGCTGCTAGAAAATATGTTAGTATAAAGTTGGCAGTGACGCATAGTAAAGGTAAATTGCAAATATTCCGTCTTGGCTGCTAGAATATAAGAAAAAAAAAAGGGCAAGAATTTACGCTTTTATCTTAAAAAATTAGTTAAATTGACTCATGAAAATTAAAAAGTGACTTATTTTGGAATGTTGGTTCTATTTCTCAATTACATTTCAAACGGTGGCTAAATATTAACAACCGGTCAAAAAACTTGTGAGTCAGGCTATTTCTTACACTAGAATTAGATCACTTGGCTTCCAATGCTGAGGTTGATGGGTGAAGCAACTTTTCTTAGTTAACAGTGGGGGTGGAAAACGAGCCGGTCGAGTCAGATGCGAGTGAGTCGAAAATAAATAAAGCAAAATTGGATAAATTATTCAATCCGATCAATATTTAATATGGATAGAGAATAGATTAATTAACCGACGGATAATATGGATATTCATATTATCCATGACTTCTTGAACATCATTTTTTGGAATTCCTAATTTTCCAAAGTTGAAATATTCCTAATTTGAATCTTTAATGTAAAAGTTAAACTCATTGGCTATTCATTTTTTAAGTGAAAATTATGAATTTTATTTATATTTAACCCATATTTAAAAAATTCATTATTCAACCTATTTTTAGTGGATAATATGAATGGCTAGATATTTTTTTATGTTCGTTTTGCCATCATTAGTCAACAATAGTTTATGAAAGGATATGAACTTGTCAAACATTATGTTTAGCTTTTTTTAATCATGATTTAATTGTTGATTATTCATGATTTCAAAGTGAGCCAGCGCCTTTTGTGTTGATGGGGTTTTAGGTCAAAAAATCTACGAGAAGTCATGTCAATAGCTGCTGAGGAATTTGAAAACAGAAAGAATAACGTGGAAAGGAAAATTGCACTTAAAAAAATTCGAGCAATTTACATTTTCCACCTTCATTAAATAAGTGATTCATTTTTAATTAGCTTATGGTTTATAATTGTCCGAGCTAAAATACTTTACATGCACATGCACCTTGTGCCATACATAACTATAGGGCTTTTCTATTTATTGTTTTGTTATTAGATGGAATATAGGGACCGTAGTTTTCTTTTCTTTTTTTTTTTTTCTCAAAAAGAATGAATATAACGGGTCGCATGAAAGGATGAATTTAAATGCATGCTAGAAATTTTTCTCAAAATCGAAAAAATTGCTTAATTTTCCTTTGACACAAATGAAATTTAATGGTGTTTATCCGTGAAACGGTATAGTTGAATTTATACGTGGTTTCTAGACAAGTGAATTAATTCGATTCTAAAATAATAAGGTAATTGAAGAAATATATAATACTTAGCCTTGATAGGAAGACGAAATGACAGAAATAAAGACTTTGGTTGTGAAGCCTCCGGGCGCAATAGTAAGAACAAGAACAGAAAATAAGAAGGTAAAATTGATTAGAGCTTTGAGTAGATTGTAGTGTTAATTTGCCAGAAAATTCTTGTCCTTACAATGATAATAAAACTCACTATTTATAGCTACGTCTAAGAAAGGAGGTCCTAGGATCATGCGCTTCTTTAATGTCAATTATGAGGGACATTGATGAACATGTAACGGTGAGCATAAATGTTAAATTCATTGTAACGGGCAACATACTTAATGCTGTGGAATATTCTCCATTAAACGCTACCGAGCGAGAAGTATTTATTGCATCCTTATGAGCGTTATTCTTTCCGGTGACAGACGGGACCGTTGCCTTCGATTTTGGCTATCCCCCATCTTAGGTTCCATGTGCCCCTCTTTTGGACGGCCACGTAGCATAGCATATTTTATCCTATATAGATAGTCCCCTTGCTTTTCGGTGGCACAACTTTGTATCACCGAAAAGTTGGTAGAAATACTCTTTTGGCGGGAATTACTATGATCCTCTCTGAAGGCTTTTGACGGTTGATTAGATGCACGTCTCTCCGCATTTAATGTCCCCAACACGCGTCATCCCACGATTCAATACAGCTTTTGCCAATTATCGAGATAATCATGGTCATAAATTTAGCCGCCAAAACTTTTACTTATACGCATCAACCTTCTCACCTCATGCTCCATAATTTTCCAAGTTTCCTAAAACCTTTTTTGTTGTTAATAAATCTTTCTTTAACTCCCTTCAAACCAAAAAACTTTTCTTTCATCCAAATGGCTTCTTCTTCAAAGAACGTTAGCTCTTCAAAGGGCAAGAACAAACCCGAGGATGCTGCTCCTCCAACGGTAGATTCCATCATTCCTAAAAGTTTTGTTACAACAAAAGACTTCGAAGAGAAATTCCCTTCGGCTCTCTCTCGCACATGGGCTGTTGGCATATATCCTTCTTCCATCTGTTCTTCCAGTATCCCAGTTGTGAAGGAAGACTACCGCTGCCATGTTTTGGATATTGTTGCTCCTGATCTATCAGAGCGAGTGACCCTTCCCAAGGAGGGTTTTACATATTTTTACACGTATCCATTTACTTTGGGCGCGTTCTCTTTGAGTGGGGAGCTTGATTCTGTTATTGCGGAGTTATTCCTCCGTTATCAGGTATGTTTGGCACAAATAAGTTTTTCTGTGTGGAGGACTATTGCCTGTCTTTAACGCTTGTACCAAGAGACGGGAGATGTGCTATCTTTAGCTCATGTGATAAATCTTTATTCCCAAAATCTTTCGCGGGGGAATAATAAATTTTAGCAAACGTGGTTACCATGCTCTGTTATCTAGCATGGATGATGACAACGACCGTGGGTGGATGGAACAGTTTGTTAGCAGTTGCCACCAACGACATCATTCTAGCAACGACTTCATCCTTTTCGAAAGCATGAAACCGCACTCGTAAGCTCCTTGTCTAATATTTCTTTTATTAGGTATTCTTCTATACCCATATTGATTCTCCATCTTTCGCATGTTTCAGCAACTCGATGGGTCCCACCGGCGGTTGAAGGCTTGGACCAGCGGGTCCAGAAGATCTTGGATGCCACTACTCCTGAAATCCGCACGTGGAAAGAAATGGCCCTTAAATACGAGTGGAAGCCCGATAACCATGGTAACTCAGACTCACATTGTTTCAGTTTTTTATGTGAAAAAATTGATTGACCCCTTCTATCTTTTCTCTGAAATCAGGTCTACCCGTGGGCTCTATTGTTGTCCCCGAGGAGGACGTTTTGGCTGATCTTGTTGACACGGCGAGGCTGCTTCAGGAGGCGCTTACTCGAACAGGTGTCTCCAAGCCTGCTTCGAGCACAAATGTTTCTTTACAGAGTCCCTGGCTGGAGGACAAACAACCAAAAAGAAGACGCTCTTCCGCGGCCGGAACAAAGAATAAGAGGATGAAGACTGTTGCCCCTGAGTCATCTTCGGCAGTTGTGATGAATAAATCTTCTCCCGGGCCGGTCATAGAAATTGTGATGATCGACGATGATGAAGAAGCTAGTAATGCTATCGAGCGAAGGACTATCTAACAACCTTCTAGTGGTTTATACTTGTGAACAGTCGGCTAACTTTTACTTTATAGCAAACTTAGCTTCCCGGTGGGAATTTAGCTATAGAGCAAAAGATTATCTAACCGTCCCGGAGTGGATCTTTGCTTGTGTGCTTGCTATTAAAGGTCTTATTGCTGCTGCTGGAGCTTTCTTCGTAGTTGCTTTCTGTTGTTTCCTCGTTAAAAACCTTGCTAGAAAAATCCAACTGGGACAAAAACTGGACGAAGGGAAAAAGAGTGCAGCACATACCTTCAGTTCAGGTGATAGTCATCAACAATAATATCTTTTGAGGCGTGCTACGTTCCAGTTGCTGGGCTCTTTTTTCCATCTTGGTTTTGTAATTCATATGAACCTTTCCGGGTGACAGCTGAAACCCGGTAGGGGCCTTCCCATGTTGGACCTAGCTTCCCTACGTTGAGCTCCCGGGTGCTTTGAGTTACTTTTCTTATGACCAAGTCTCCTGCTTTGAAATAACGGAGGTTGGTTCTTCTATTATAATACCGCTCCATTCTCTGCTTTTCGGCTGCCATTCTTACATGCGCCAAGTCCCTGCGCTCATTGAGTAGCTCCAAGTTGACTAACATTGCTTCATTGTTGATTCTTCATCTGCATGGAAATATCTTAAGGTGGGTTCCCCTACATCCACGGGGATTAAAGCTTCTGCCCCGTACACAAGGGAAAAGGGAGTTTCTCCTATGCTTGATTTGGACGTTGTTTGGTATGCCCATAAAACTCCGGGTAATTTTCCTCTGGCCAATTACCTTTAGTCGCTTCCAACCTTTTCTTGAGGTTTTGTATAATCACTTTGTTTGTTGACTCCGCTTGACCATTTGCGTTCGGATGGTTGGGTGAAGATGTGATCCTTTTTATTTTTGAATCTTTGAGAAACTTTGTGATTTTTGCACCGATAAATTATGGCCCATTTTCACATGTTATCTCTTTTGGTATTCCAAACCTGCAAATTATATTTTCCCACAAGAAATCCACCACTTCACGCTCGCTGATCTTCTGATAAGGACACGCTTTCACCCACTTAAAAAAATAGTCAGTCAAAATCAAAAGAATTCTTACCTTTTTGAGGGCCGGCGGCAATGGACCGACGATGTCCATCCCTCATTTCATGAACGGCCACGGGGACAGAACTGAATGTAATGGTTTTGCCGATTGATGTACCAGTGGTGCGTATCGTTGACACTTATCACACTTTCGTACGAAGTCTTTGGCATCTTGTTCCATGCGAGGCCAATAATATCCTACCCTTACTAATTTCAGCACTAAGGAGTCTGCGCCTGAATAATTGCCGCATATCCTTTCGTGGACCTATCGCATAACATAGTTAGTTTCGGATGCCCCCAAGCATCGGGCCAACAGGCCTTGGAAAGATTTTCTATGCAGTTGGCCTCTCTTGAAGCTGTATTGCGCTGCTTTGGCGCACAGCGCCCGGGACGGTTTGGAGTCTTCGGGCAACTTCCAGTGCTCGAGATAATCGATGATTTCATTCCTCCAGTCCCAGACCAAATTAGTTGCATTTACCTCATAATAGCTATTTGTATTCAGGACCGAGCTTATCAGTTGTATAGTACCAGACTCTGATCCCTTTATTACTGTCGATGATCCAAAGTTAGCCAATGCTCCACTTCTGCATTATCTTCCCTCGGGATATGAGTAATGGACCACTCTTGAAATCGCACCAACAGACCCTGGACCTTACCATATTGTTGTATGCACACCTCTTTGGTTTCAAATATCCCATAGACCTGATTTACACCAGCTGTGAGTCGCATTTAATTTTGATGACCTCGAAATCAAGTCCCCAGTCCAGTTCAAGCCCTGTAATTAAAGCCTCATACTCTACTTCATTGTTAGTTAAAGGGACCGTTCTAATGGCTTGCCTTAGGGTTTCCCCCCAAGGCGTGATTAATACTATTCCAAGCCCGGACCCTTTTACATAGGAAGCTTTATCCGTAAATAGGGTCCAAACCCCCGATGCCGATTCCGACACCATTACTGCCTCTTTGGTTGCCAGAGGCAGTAACCACGGACTGAAATCAGCCACAAAGTAAGCCAAGACTTGTGACTTAGTTGCAATCCTTGGTTTATATTCTATGTCAAACTCACTTATTTCGACGCTCCATTTGGCTAATCTACCAGAGAGTTCGGGTTTGTGAAGGATCTTCTACAAAGGGAAAGTGGTCACCACGGGTATCGGGTGACATTGGAAGTAGGGCCTCAACTTCTGAGCGCGACTACGAGAGCTAAGGTCAGTTTCTCCAAATGGGGACAGCGAGGTTCTGCTCCCATTAAAATTTTACTAATGTAATAAATGGAAAATTGCGTACCTTCTTCCTCACGGACTAAAACTACACAAACTGCAACTTTCGAGACTACGAGGTAGACTAATAGCATTTCACCTTCTTTTGGTTTCGAAAGCAATAGAGGGCTTGACAAGTACTTTTTCAAATCTCTCAAAGCCTGATGGCACTCTGGGGTCCATTCGAAATTGTTTCTCTTTTTAAGCAGTGCGAAAAAATGGTGACATTTTTCTGATGACCGGGAAATGAACCTGGTCGAAGCTGCCAATCTCCCCGTGAGCCTTTGGACTTCCTTCACACTTGACAGTTGGTCGGGGATGTATTCGATGGCCTTGATCTTATCAGGGTTTACCTCAATTCCCCTTTGCGATACTAGAAATCCCAGAAACTTAGTAGAGCTGACCCCTAACGCGCATTTCTCGGGGTTAAGTTTCATATTATGCTTCCTTAGGATGTCAAAAGTTTCTTGCAAATGTTTAAGGTGATCACATGCATTTAAAGACTTAACAAACATATCGTCTATATAAACTTTCATAGTTTTTCCTATTTGTTTTTCAAACATCTTATTCACGAGCCGTTGATAAGTGGCTCCGTCATTTTTCAACCCGACGGGCATCCCATTACAGCAATATGTACCAAAATTTATTATAAACGAAGTCTTTTCATGATCCTCCGTGTTCATCTTAATTTGATTATACCCAGAATAAGCATCGAGAGAACTCATTAACTCGTGCCCAGTCGTATCATCAATCATTTGATCGATGTTTGGTAGTGGGAATGGGTCTTTCGGACATGCGTTATTCAAATCTTTATAATCTACACACATGCGAAGTTTATTATTCTTCTTAGGAACTACTACTACATTAGCTAGCCAGTCTGGATACTTTACCTCTCGGATCGAATCGTTATTAAGTAAGTGAGTTACCTCTTCCTTGACAAATTTATTCCTGGCTTCGGCAATAGGGCATTTCTTTTGTCTTACCGGAGGTACGTTGGGATCCAATATTTACTTGTGCACGGCTACCTCCATCAGGATACCTGTCATATACACATGCGACCATGCAAAACAATCGACATTAGATTTAAGAAATTTAATAAAACCAGACCTGAGCTCGGGATACAGTCCTATCCCCAAGTGGGATTTCCTTTCTAAGAATTCTTCGAACAGCGCAACTTGATCAAGCTCTTCCGCTGTGGATTTTGTTGCATTCGTATCTTTTGGAACCTGGAAATATCTCAGAACCTGATAGAATTTCGACGTTTCTGCCCCCGAGCTAACTTCATCTAGTTCGAGAACGGGTGCCGATTCCTGTAATTGCTATGCCGCGTGTTCCTTTCCTTTGCTACTGGAGATCAAAACTGCATTCATCTCCCTTGCCGCTGGTTGGTCACCCCTTATCTGTTAACTCCTTCGAACATTGGAAACTTCAGTAATTGATAATATGTTGATGGTACAACTTCATTTCGTGCAACCAAGGCCTTCCCAAAATAATGTTATATCCCATATCACCATCTACCACTTCGAAAAGAGTTGTTTTCATTACTTCTTCGGCATTTGTGGGTAACAAAATTCTCCTCAGGTTGTCACGCTCACGAGGTTGAATCCGTCGAGGAGTTTTGTGGTCGGAATGATGCTTCCTGTGAGTTTAGCTTTCTCCAATACTCTCCATTGTATGATATTAGCCGAACTTCCTGGATCCACTAGAATGCGTTTAATCTTAAAATCTAGTACATTTAAAGAAATTACTAGTGCGTCATTGTGCGGCAGCAGCAATCTTTCTGCATCCTCCTCCATGAAAGTGATATCGTTTTCGGAGACTTCCCTGAGCCTTTTGCTATGGGTTATTGATACTTTTGCCTTCTTTGCAGCCGAAAAGATGACCCTGTTGATCTCGTCCCCCGAAGATCATGTTGATCTTTTGGCGCTAGGGATCTTCCCCTACTTTCGAAGGTTCCGCTTTGTCCCGGTTACGGCCTAATTGTTCTTAGATCGGTCACTTAATAATTCTCTAAGATGACCATTCTTTAACAGTATTGCCACTTCTTCTCGGAAGTGTTGGCAGTCCCCTGTCCAATGGCCATTCGTCCCGTGGTATTCACACTAGAAGTTGGGATCCCTCTGGCTGGGATCAGATCTCATTGGTTTCGGGAACCGTTCTTCTTTGATGTTTATCATGGCTGACACCAACGCCACTTCACTTACGTTTAAATTGTATTATGATAGCTTAGGATAGGAAGGATCCCGTGCCCCTGACGCTTCTTTATCCTGCAATGATCTATTATTCCGACGGCGATCAGTCCTTCTGTCGGTGGTGAACCTGTCAGCTGATCGGAAACCTCTGCCGCGGCCTTTGGTCTGTTCATAGGGAAAAAATCGTCCCTTTGAAGACCGTCCGTCCGTGTCGAAATCGTCTTTTGATTTTTCTCTGTTCTTTTCCCGTCCTTTTGTCGATGATGGAAAGCCAACCTGATTATCTTCGATACTTATCTTTGATTCGTACCGGTTGTAAACATCTGCCTAAGTCATTGCTTGAAACTCAAGCAGGCTTTCCTTCAATTTCCGGAAGCATCTGAACTTCTCGGATTCAATCCCTTGGTGAATGCTTCAGCCGCCCATTCATCCGGGACAGCCGGGAGCAACATTCTCTCCTTTTGAAATCGGGTAAAGAACACTCGTATCAACTTGGACTTTCCTTGTGCAGTCCTGAATATGTCAGCCTTTCGGGCTTGTACTTTTCTGGTCCCAGCATGAGCCTTGATGAAAGAATCCGCAAGCATCTCAAAGGAGTCTATGGAATGCTCGGGTAACAGTGAATACCACGTCAAAGCTCCCCTTCTGAGAGTCTCTCCAAATTTTTTCAGCTAAACAGATTCAATTTTATGAGGAGCTAAATCATTTTCCTTCACCGCCGTTGTATAGGTGGTAATATGATCATGAGGGTCTGAAGTTCCGTCATACTTTGGTACATCAGGCATTTTAAACCGCTTCGGGATTAATTCTGGTGCCGCACTTGGCTTGTACGACAATTGAGTATACTTCTTTGAGTCCGGACCTTTCGGCACCGGTGGTGTGCGCGGAATTTGGTCCATGCGAGGGTTCACTTCCCTCATAAACCGTAAGAGTTCATTCTTGAAGGGATCATTTTCGTTATTGGGGTTCGGATCCGCTCCCCCCAGCCCCATCGGAGCCAACTTCGTCCCTCGAAGTGTTATTGTCGACCCTCTGCGTTGTTTGATTCACAGGAGCGCCGGGAGGGACCGGTCTCGTCTATTCGCATTATTCGAAGCCCCTGACTGGGCTTGCTTCAACTCCATCATAACTATATCCGATCGCGTGAGGTGGCCTAGAATGATCGCCTGTTGTTCTTATAGGACCCTTACCGCGTCAACAACATGTTCCTCCTCAGCATCATCGAGAGTTGTCTCCAGAACATGTCGAGGATATTGCTTGTTATGCACCGGCGTGGCGTCATTTCCCTCGTTGTAGGTGTCACTGATTGAGTTTTTGAAGTGAGGTCGATCCTCTCGAACCTCGGGATTGTACGTGTTGTTAACACTGTTATCTGTCATTTCTTATGATTTCTTCTAAGACAAAATAATCAAAACACGTTAATAAAAAAGGCAAGGATCAATGTCATTGCACGTCTGTCTAGGCCCCACGATGGGCACCAATATATTTATCCGTACAATTGAATTTATATGTGGTTTCTCGATAGTGAATTAATTCGATTTTGAAATAACAAGGTAATTGAAGAAATGTATAATACTTAGCCTTGATAGGAAGATGAAATGACAGAAATAAAGACTTTGGTTGTGAAGCCTCTAGGCGCAATAATAATAAGAACAAGAACAGAAAATAAGAAGGTAAAATTGATTAGAGTTTGGAGTAGATTGTAGCGTTAGTTTTCCAGAAAATTCATGTCCTTATAATGATAACAGAGCTCACTATTTATGGCTATATCTAGGAAGGGAGGTCCTAGGATCGTGCCCTTCTTTAATGTCAATTATGAGGGCCATTGAAGAAGAGGTAACGGTGAGCATAAATGTCAAATTCCTTGTAACGGGCAAGGTATTTAATGCTGTGGAAAATTCTCCATTAAATGCTACCAGGCAAGGAGTATTTATTGCATCCTTATGAGCGCTATTCTTTCTGGTGACAGACGGGACCGTTGTTTTCGGTTTTAGCTATCTCCCATCTTAGGTTCCATGTGCCCCTCTTTTGAATGCCACGTAGCATAGCATATTTTACCCTATACAAATGACTATGTTGATATTGTCATATTGAGATGAACCAATCTATATCTATCTATATAAAGCAAGGGACAAAGAGAGGTGATGTGACTTTCTCATAGACTAGGAATTTTATTTATCTTTTTTCTCATTGTTTTGCCTTATTTGTTGATTTATCTTATTTTTTGAAGGTAAAAAAATTGTGTAAATGAATTAAAGGGGGCGACTTTATTAACCAACCGTTTTGATAGCCTTTCATTCTCCTAAAAAAGAACGGTTCACTATTAAGAATTCGTAATTTGTTTCTTTGCTTCCCGGAATGTGTAATCTACACAATACACACAGACCCAATTTTGTAATGATGGAGTAAATTACTGATGACTGATCTTTGAGTTTCATATATTTGTCCTTTTTGTATTTTGTCTCCTGCTTGGTTATCATTATTCACTTGCGATAATATATTTTTCTAAGATGAATATTTGGAATTGATATTGGTAATTTTGAAGATTGTTTGCTTTCTTGTGATTACTACTAAAAGAAAGAATTTTTCACAATTGAAGTTTAGAGTTTTATACTAAGTTAATTTTATCCATTTAAACATTCTAACAACAACATTACAAATATATCAAAAGTAAGAATGGGTATAAAACTCCATAAAAAAAAATATAGAGAAACGATAAATAGATTTCTTGATCAAAGAGAAGTGAAAAGATAGACACTTCCACCTTTCAATTCCCTCTCAAACCACAAGGAAAAAAGGAATGGAAAAAAAATTCTCATTTTTCTTTTTTCTCAAAGTTTTGACATTTTTCCTATTTATGTGCTACATTAGAAAATCTAAAATTCACTTCTTAATTACATTCTCTTAATTATACCTCCCTCCGTTGCTCTTCTTTCTCTCCCATTTCTTTTCAGTTTAGAAGCCTAAAAGTCTCTATCATTAATTCAGTAATAAATTTCTGCAATGACACAACATATAAAACATAAAAATATATGTGGCTCTAAGAATGCGGCCTTCTTCAGTAGCCAATGCACTAAAAATCTCCGCCAGTGCCTGGAAGCAAACTTGTCCCTCTTTACCACTAAAGGATATGGTGCAGTGGATAAGACTGTTCTTTCCTAATTTAGAGATTTCGAGTTCAAGTCTTAGGTATCGAAAAATTCTTGATAAAAAACATTTTCCTTCAAATTGGACCCTACACGGTGTGAATCCGAATATAAAAGTGAAGTGTAGCCCTTCCTTCCAATCCAAGCCGGCGAAGCCGTCCCTATATCTAAGGATCCTTTCATGCATTATGTTAGGTATCAAGGAAAATCAATTCTAGCTTCAAAAGGAACGTTTTTTTTTATGAATAAATGAAAATTTTATCTTGTTAATCTTTTGCAATATCATTTTTCTCTATGCTTTCACACATAAATGATCCATATAAACTAATTATTCAATAATTCCCGTGAATTTATGGGCTATCTTTCAAGTGTGCGACTAAATCCTTCAATAGTACGTAGTCAAATGTTAGAAAATTCATTTTTGATCAATAACGCAATTAAGAAGCTCGATTCCCTTGTTCCAATTATTCTTTTGACTGGATTATTAGCTAAAGCAGACTTTTGTACCGTATTAGGGCATCCCATTAGTAAACCGATTTGGTCCGATTTATCAGATTATGATATTATTGACCGATTTGAGCGTATATGCAGAAACCTTTTTCATTATTGTAGCGAATCTTTCAAAAAAAAGAATAGTCAGACTTCAGTACGAGTACCGGACACCAGATAGAAAACCAAAAGAAAAACTTGCCCTTCTTTTTCTTTTTAGAGGTGCTTTCAACTGTTAACTTCTTCTTACTATAATTTTATGGTATATTAGTTTGATAATCACTTAACATTAGTTTGGTAAATATTCATTTCATTGTACTGTTACTTAAATTCTTACTTACACAGTATTGATACTTTGCATATTTTCTGGGGAGAGGGTTTATTGGACTATTTTTTCATTTTATTAATGTATTCTCAGGTTCGTCTTCTACTTTATAACGTTCATATACAGTCTAATTTTTCAATTAAATACTATATTTGAAATTAATTTCTGAGGTTAATTCTCAGTGGGTTCTAGCATATTATGCAATGAATAAGCTTGCTTTACTATACAGTATAGACCATAAGAGGGTAATTTGATATTAATTAAAATGCGCTTTTGCTTTTTCGTTTTTAATTATTTTATTTGTGATCTTTGGATATATTTGACTATAGTTTCTATCTGTTAATCTTTTTTTATTCCCCTATGTCTCAAAAATGTGATTCTCTGCATGTTCTTTATATTATCATATGCATCATTTTATCTTTCTTTTTCCCTTCTCCTATAATTATTTAGTATTATTAGTACATTTTATACTGATATATAATATATTATGTGTAATTATTTTATGACGTTGGTTGTTTTTTCCAAATTCCTAACCGTTTATTCTCTTTAATTCGTTTATTTTTCATTTGCTTATTATTTGGTTTCTTTTCGCATTCCAATTAAATCGGATAATTAACGAGAAGGTAGTTCAATATTTCTCATGTTTCTTCTTTTATATTTTTTCGACAACTTTAAATAGTTGGCAGTCTTCTTAACTGGCAATTTCACTTCCAATAACTTTTAATTATTTAATTATTTAATTATTTAATTATTATTTAATATTTTCGATAACTTTAAATAGTTTAGCGGCATTAAACTATGATTTTTAATAAGTGCCTAAATGAATAATATATTATGCAACATTTATTAGCGTGAAGAAAAGGAAGGAAATGCACAGACCTTCATATCTTTTTATTTTTACAAATAAATTTATTGCGGCCAATTATTGTAACTCTATAATCATTTGTATGCAATTATAGGACTTAATGATACTTTTTACATTAATACTATTTTTTGAGCATTTTAGAAGGCTATAATTATGAAAAATTAATAAGTTTTATTTCCACTTCAATTTGTTATTCCAAATACACATCAAATAAACTGGTAAACTATTGTGGGCATGCAATAACATTTGAATGTATATAGTTATTATCGCTTAAATTTTATTCTCACTCTCTAAGATATAACAAACTATTTTACTGTCTAAGAAATAAATTTTAATTTCTTTTCTATAAAGTCTCTTCCCAGCAAAACTATCTGGAAAAAAAAGAAGGAAAAAGAAGCGGCGGTTCTTTTACTAGTAAGGCATATAATAGTGGGATCTTTATATAAATAGCTAGGTGAATTTAATTTCTTTCTTTTTCTAACAAGTATATATAAACTCTCTATATATATATATATATTAGTTTGACTTCACCATCTATTTTAAGTTTAAGCGTTTGAGTAGACGATTATTTGAGTTAGGTCGTGATGTCCCTCTAATGCTAACGAATGAATAAAATGGGAAAGAGCGTAGGAAGCAACAAGGCGTTTGTAGTCCAACGGTTAGGATAATTGCCTTCCAAGCAATAGACCCGGGTTCGACTCCCGGCAGACGCAATTGCAGACGCAATTTTTTATTTTGTTGATCATTTTACAGAAACAGGGACGGATGTAGACTTAATGAAAAATTATACCGCTTGACAAAAATTGCATATTGATGTGTTGGTTATATGTTTGATTTTGCTCTAAGAGATCAATAGTTCAAACCTCAACTAAAGCTTTTTCATTTGCAGATATTTGAAAGAGATTTTGTGGTTAAAAATTGTGATGAAGTAAAATTGAACTCACAACTTTTTCTAATTTAAGATTCAACAAAACTAATAGACTATGACTATTTCTTGTCTAGAATATGATAATTAAAGTTATATTTTAGTTCTTTTATAAATTTTGACACCGCTTAAAATTTTTTTTATGTACGCCCATATGTGATTAATGTTCTAGATAATACTATGGTGCTTGAAACAAACTCTCAGAAATCAGCGACTCGGGGGGATTTGGGAAACAACATTTTCCAATAAAGGCCTTCAAAAAACTGAAATATCATACACATCAAGTAGTATTTCTGAAAGGGACCTTTAGAGCAACGGTAAAGTTATTTTTGTGGTGGTCCATAGGTTATGGGTTTATCGTATTTTTATACGGTCAATAGGCCACGGGTTCGACCCGCGAAATCAATCATTAATGATTGTGTTAGGGTAGATTGTACTATATCGCACCCCTAAGATGCATCTCTTCTTCGAATCCTACGTAAATGAAGAATACCTTGCGCATCGAACTGCTTCTTACCACGTAGTATTTCTAAACAAAAAGCTTTTAACATACACATAGACAAAAGATATCAACCACATAAGATGAGTCAAAAAGCAAATCCCGCGAAAATGGAGTTATGTAAAATAGTCACACAAAAAATAAAATAAAATAAAAATAGATTATTTTCAGTGGTGGACCTAAAATTTTATACAAGCTGGTTCAGTCAAAGAGCATAGTAGCCATTTGTATAAGCGGCACCAATAAATAGAATTTGCTCACTACTTAGTTTTGTTCATCAGGTGACCTCGAAATAAAGTCATTGATGCTATTTTATAATCAAATGTGAGATTTTTTTTAATTTTAAAAAAACTATTAAACTTTTATTTTTGAAATTCTATCTATATATATATAAACAAATTTTACTTCAACAAATTTGTAATTTTATTAATTTTAACAAAAAAAATTTAACCAACTTAAAAATCTTATAACTCTAAGAAATTTAAAATAATAAGTACTTACAAACAAAAAAGAGTAAAAAAAGGAGTTATGAACTAAATTAATTGATATAAACTTTTAAGGTAAAAGAGTAAACACCAAACTAAAATTTTCAGTATAATAAAAATTAACAATTCAACATACATAAATTAAACTATATTAAATTAAAAAATTACAAATAATCTCAACAGAGCACTCTCATTTTTTAGCAGAAACTATGTAAGAGAGAACCAAAATTCACTTAATGGAAAGGTTTGATTTTATGTTTTGAAGTAAAATATAGTTTAAATAGAATAGCTAAAACAGCTACCTATATTTCTGGAACATAAAATGCAATGTGCAAAAAATGTAAGTGCAACCCTTCAGCAGAGATTCAAGCTTCTGACCTCCACACACATTATGAACCTACTTTGTCATTGCTCTGCAATTTCCATTTGCATCTAGTGAGTTTATGTCTTATAATATAATCTTCTTTCATAATTTTCTGATGAAGTTTACAGGTAAAAATAATTAATTTTTTCGATAAAACGGGTTCAACAACCTCTTACTATAAGATGGATCCGCCTTCGATCATTTCTCAATTTGCCGGTGTCAATCTTGAAGCTAGAGAAGAAAAGAAAGTTTGTGACAAATGTTTCTTTTTCGATAGACCTGCGGCTCACGAAAGACGAGAAAGAAATAACAATACCAAACAATAACAACAACAAACATAGGAAAGAAACGCAACTAAAGGAACAACAAATAAGTAATCTAACAATAACATAATACAAGTCTACCACTACTACTCTCAACTACCTACTAACTCTCTACTTTGATTCTCTAACTCCACACCCGAATTCATGAACATAATGTGGACATTAGCACATGAAAAATTAAAAATCGTCCTAAATTTCCTGGTTTATGGTCCTGAAATACGTAAAAACGAGGAATGGTCATGACGAAATGATGATCATTATTCGTTAGGTCGTGCCTGATAGCCTGTCACGCGAATTCATAAAGCTCGCGTGGACATTAGCACTCAAAAAGTTAGAAATTGTTCCTAATACCTATTTTATGGTCCTAAAACGCCAAAAGAAAAGAGAAACGGTCACGGCGAAGCGTGATTATTGTTCATTAGGTCATTTTTGATAGACCCACAAAAGTTTGGGCGATTCGCAGCTCGTCGCCCGAATTCATGAAGATGACGTGGAAATTAGAATACAAAAAATTGAAAATCATCTTGATAACCTATTTTATGGTCTTAAAATGCCAATATCGGGGAACGGTCACGACGAAGCGATGAATATTGTTAATTAGGTCGTTTCTGATGGGGCCACAAAATTTTAGGCAATTCGGAGTACGTCACTCCAATTCATAATGATAGCATGGATATTAGCACATGAAAAATTGAAAACCATCTTTAATTTCTATTTTTTGGCCCTAAAATACAAAAAAATGAGGAACATTCATGAAAAGATAGGATCATTGTTCATTAGACCTTTTCTAATATGCCCACAGAATTTTAGGCAATTCAGAGTCCGTCGCTCCAAATTCATGAAGATAGAGTGGACATTAGCATATGAAAAATTAAAAATTTCCTGAACTCCTATTTTATAGTCTTTGAAACACCAAAAAACTAAAAAAGTCATTAAGGAGCTATTTCTATTGTTCACTAGATCGTTTCTGATAAGCCCACAAAATAATAGGTGATTTGTCGCACCGTCGTCCAGATTCATGAAGATGTCGTGGATATTAACACGTGAAAAAGAAATCGTCATGAATTCCTGATTAATGCCCCTAAAATGCCAAAAACAAAGAACGGCCATGGCTAAGCAATAATTATTGTTCATCAAGTCGTTTTTTATGTGCCCAAAAAATTTTAGGCTATTCGGAGCCCGTCGTCCAAATTCATAAAAATGATGTGGATATAATGTACATGAAAAAATAGAAATCGTCCTGAATTCCCATTTTATAGCCCTAAGACGCTAAAAATAAGGAACTATCATGGCAAAGCTAAGATTATTTTTTATTAGGTCGTTTTTAATGGGCCTACAAAATTTTAGGCGATTCGAAGCTCGTTGCCCGAATTCATGAAGATGGTATAGACATTAGCACACGAAAAATTGAAATTATCTTGAATTCTCGTTTTATGGTCCTAAAATGTTTTAAAATATAAGTAATAGTCATGGCGAAGCAAAGACTATTGTTCATTAGGTCACTTCTGATAGGCTCGCTGCCTGAATTCATGAAAATTACGTGGACATTAGCACATGAAAAATTGCAACTCATCTTGAATTCCTATTTTCTGGCCCTAAAACGTCAAAAACGAGTGAAAGTCATAGAGAAGCAATGCCAATTATTCATGAGGTTGTTTCTAATGAGCCCACAAAATTTTAAGCGATTCGGAGCCCGTCTCCCGAATTCATGAAGATGGCATGGACAATAGCACACGAAAAATTAAAAATCATCATGGGTTCTTGCTTTATGGCCCTAAAATACCAAAAATGAAGAACAATTATGGCGAAGCAATGAATATTGTTCATTGGGTCATTTTTTATGGATCCATAAAATTTTAGGCGATTCGGATACCGTCGCCCGAATTCATAAAGATGGTGTGAATATTAGCATACGAAAAATTAAAAATCATCGTGAATTCCTGTTTATGTCCCTAAAACTCCACAAAATAAGGAACGGTTATGGAGAAGCAATGATTATTATTCATATGTCATTTCTGATGGGCCAACAAAATTTTAGGCGACTCGAAACCCATTACCCAAATTCTTGAAGATGGTGTGAAAATTAGCACACAAAAAATTTGAAATCATCTTGAATTCCTGTTTTATGGTCCTAAAATGCCAAAAAATTAAGGAACATTCATGGCGAAACAATGACTATTGTTCATTAGGTCTTTCCTAATGGACCCAAAATTTTTTAGATGATTCAGAGCCTATCGCCCATATTTCATGAAGATGACGTAGAGATTAGCACACGAAAAATTAGAAATTGTCTTGAATTCTTGTTTTATAGCCCTAAAACGCCAAAAAGACGAGGACAGTCATGAAAATTTAATGACTATCATTCATTAGGTGTTTCTAATACCGGCGTCCGAAATGAAGAAGTTGGCATGGACATTATTAGCTCACAAAAAATTAGAAATCATTGTGAATTTATATTTAATGGCCCTAAAACAAAAAAAAAATTGAGAAATTATTATGGAGAAGCAAAGAATATTTTTTATTAGTTCGTTGCTGATGGGTCCACAAAATTTTAGGCGATTCGCAATCCGTCGTCCGAATTCATGAAGATGGCGTGGACATTGGCACACAAATATTGAAAATCGTCTTGAATTCCTGTTTTTATTGCCCTAAAACGCCAAGTTAGGGCCATAAAAGAGGAGCGGTTACGGCAAAAGTGATGATTATTGTTTATTAGATTGTTTTTGATTAGCCCACAAAATTTTAGGCGATTCGGAGCCCGTCGCCAAATTCATGAAGATGTCGTGTACATTAGTGCACGAAAATTTGAAAATCATCTTGAATTCCAGTTTCATGGCTCTAGAACGCCCAAATAGGAGGAACAATCATGAAGAATTAATGACTATTGTACATTAGATCGTTTTTTGTTGGGCCCATAAATTTTTAGATGATTCGTAGTCCGTCGGCCGAATTTATAAAGATGGCATGGACTTTAGCACATAAAAATTAAAAATCATCGTAAATTCCTGTTTTATTGCCGTAAAATATCGAAAAACGAGTCCGGTTAGGGCGAAGAGATGAATATTTTTTATTAGGTTATTTCTGATGGTGCCACGAAATTTTAGACGATTCTGAGCCTGTCGCCCAGATTCTTGAAGATTGCTTGGGTTAGCACACAAAAATTTGAAAATCGTCGTGAATTTCTGTTTTATGGCCCTAAAATTCGAAAATGACAAATTTTTTAAGGCTAAGCCATGAGTATTTTCATTAGATAGTTTATTATGGGCCCACAAAATTTTAGCCGATGAATTGATGAAAATGGCATGGACATTAGCACACGAAAAATTGAAAATCGCCGTGAACTACTTTTTAGGCCCTAAAATGCCCAAAAAAAAAGGAACGGTCATGGTAAAGCGATGGCTAATGTCATGGCAAAGATGGTGTGGACATTAGCACACGAAAAATTAAAAATATCATAAATTCCTATTTTATTGCCCTAAAATGTAAAAAAATGAGTAACGGTCATAGTGAAGGAATGACTATTATTCATTAGGTCGTTTGTGATTGGTCTAGAAAATTTTAGGCAATTCGGAGCACGTCCTGAATTTATAAAGATGGCGTGGATATTTTCACACGAATAATTGGAACTTTCTAAATTCCTATTTTATGGCCTTAAAATGAAAAAAAATGAAGAACGGTCACGGCGAAATAATGACTATTATTCATTAGATCATTTTTTATGGGCCAACAAAATTTTAGGCGATTCGGAGCCCGTTTCCCGAATTCCTTAGATGACATGAATATTAGCACACAAATAATTAGAAATCGTCCAGAATTCCCGTTTTGTAGCCCTAAAATGACAAAAAAGGACAACAGTCATGACTCGACATGACTATTGTTCTTTAGATCTTTTTTATGGGCCCACAAAATTGTAGGCCATTTGGAGCATATCGCCTGAATTCATGAAGATGGCATGGACATTAGCACATGCGAAATTGAAAATAATCGTGAATTCTTATTTTATGGTCCTAACATGCCAAAAAACGATGAATGTTCATAGCGAAGCAATGAATATTGTTTGTTATGTTGTTTCTGAAGGCCCCACAATATTTTAGGTGATTCAGAGCCCATCATCCGAATTCATAAAGATAGCGTGGATATTAGAATATGAAAAATTGAAATCCGTCGCGAATTTTTGTTTATGGCTCTAAAACGCAAAAAAAAAGAAGAAAAACGAAAAAAGAATGAGTCGTCATGATGAAGCGATGACTATTTTTCATTAGGTCACTAATGATGGTCCAACAAAATTTAGGCTCTTTGGTGCCTGTCACCAAAATTTATGAAGATGGCGTGGACATTAGCACATGAAAAATTAAAAATCGTCTTGAACTTCTATTTTTACGGCCCTAAAATACTAAAAAATAAGGAACGATTATGGCGAAGCGATGAATTTTGTTCAAAGGTTGTTTTTGATGGACCAACAAACTTTTAGGCTATTCGGAGCTCGTCGCCCAAATTCAAGAATATGGCGTGGACATTAACACAAAAAAGTTAAAATCATCGTGAATTTCTATTCTATGGCCCTAAAACGCCAAAAAAAAGAGCAACAGCCATTGCAAAGCAATGATATTGTTCATTAGATCATTTTTATTGCGCCCACAACTTTTTTTGGCTATTCGGACCCTGTCATTTGAATTCGAGAAGATGGCCTGGACATTACCATACAAATAATTTAAAATCGTTGTGAATTCCTTTTTTATGTCCTAAAACACCAAAAAATGAGGAAGGATCATGGCGAAGCAATGACTATTTTTATTATGTAATTTCTGATGGGCCTGCAAAATTTTAGGAGATTCGGAGCCCATCGTCCGAATTCATTAAGATTACCTAGACATTAGCACACGAAAAATTAAAAATCATCCAGAATTCCTGTTTTATGATCTTAAAACGTCAAAATATAAGAAACGGTAATAGTGAAACGAAGATCATTTGTTCGTTTCTGATGGGCCCAAAAAATTCCTCTAATGAATTAGATCCCATCTGCTAACTATAACTCAACTCCGAGGAAATAATGAAAAGCAAAAAAATTCTCTACTCGAAAGTCATTGCCGAATGATCTTTTCTTTCCTGGTGTGGGCGAGACAAAGTCTTCTTAGTCTTATGCAATCAATAGCTAGTCGCTTGAATTCATGAAGATGGCGTGCACATTAGCATATGAAAAATTGGAAATCATCTTGAATTCCTATTTTATTGCCATAAAACGCCAAAAAATAAGGAACAATTATGGTAAAATAATGACTATTATTCATTAGGTCGTTTCTAATAGGCCAAATTGTTTTAGGCGATTTGGTGTTCGTCCCCGAAATTCATGAAGATGGGGTGGGGATTAGCACATGAAAAATCAGAAATTATCCTGAATTCTTATATTATGGTCCTAAAACGCAAAAAAACGAAAAACATACATCGCAAGACAATAGCTATTGTTCATTAGGTCATTTTTAATGAGTTCATAAAATTTTAGGTGATTCGGAACGTGTCGCCTGAATTTACGAAGATGGTCCTACAAATTAAATAAGAAGTCACTCAGGAGAATTGAAAATATTTCCAAAAATGATCGAACTCTAATGCTACTTAAATGGTTCTCTTTATACTCAAGGTTGGATTAAACTTGCCTGATATACGAGTCTTAAATAAAACAAAAAATCTTAAGAATTGAGAATGTTTCATCTCATTGCAAAGCCAACAAGTTTTATTCAATAAACAAAAATATTGACATCCAGTACTAAGTCCATCAAAGTATATTACATTACTTAAAAGGGCAATAACTCAAGGCAAAAAGCCAAAAACAACATTAAATATGAAAATTCATGAAATCCAATAAAAGAAGATTAATATAATTACTTGCTCTTCTGGTTGAAATATTCAATAGTAAGATGGCAACGAGAACTTGGAGATTGCCAATAGTAAGATGAATATTTTCAGCATCTTTAGTCTCAAAATCAATGGTAATTTTCACAATGCATAAATTTTCATTCTTTTCTATATCTTCAAATTTAATCCCATAGAAACTGAATCCTAGATCAAGATAACCATTTTCAACAATCTCTACTTCCTTCGCTTATTTTTTATCGTCGATTGAGACGAATTTCTCTTTATAAGGAGCATTACCAACTAAACGTAATATATTTGGTCCAAACAAAACAGAAAAATCATCAATAAACTTATATAATTTACCAAATTACCACATAAAGAATAAGAATCGAAAGGAAAAATCATGATATGTAGTGGGATGGACGAGATTCCTCCCCTTTTAATCAGAGATCTCAAATTTGAGCCCAAAAATACAAAAATTTTTTGGGACTGAACCTCAATAATAGTAATAATAAATTGTATACATATAAAAATTATTTTTTATTCATTAGTTTACTGTAAACATCACATGTAACTTTTTACCAAACTTCTACCTCCATTGAGAAGAAACTTACAAAAAGAAAAAAAAATCAAGAATAATCAATGAAATGAAAATAAAATGAAGATTTTTAATAAGATTTTGAAGTAATAAAAAAGGCAAACTATGGACTCAAACTATATCGCGACAATTGTTCCTTTTATTTTTTTGTTAAATTAATTGAACTTGATGCATATCGCGACAAACTATACTGTTAAAATTAGTTAGGAGGGAATGAACTTTCTTGGCCATTTTACAATATTAAAACTTAATAAGTGTCATTTTTAGATATTTTATGCGTAAAAAAAAAAAAATTTTATGTGAAAAATAAATTTTGCAGATATAAAAAGAGAGATAGGGTCATAATTAGCTGTACCAAAAACCAAATATTCCTATGACTTTCCAAAGTGCATTAGGAGTTTCTATGAAAGCAACCGAACACCCTTCTTACAAGCAAAATGAGTTAGGCAAATCAACAACATAGTGATGAGGCTTTTAAAAACGGACCTTAACAAGAAGTTTAGGAAAATTGTTTTGTTTATATATGAAATCACTTCTTTTAGCTTTTAAAGAGTTGAGAAGAGAGCAAGTCTTACGTCATCGTCATTGTCGCTTTGTTTAGGCTTGGCCTTGGATTTGAGCTTGGTCAATTGATATGATTGATTGATAATTTTTTGGACCAAATTTATTTTCTTTTTATGTTATTTAATATTTTCTTTTCTAATATTATTTGCGCAAAAAATATTAATTTGGAAATTTGCAGCATTATTTTCTACTGTCAAGTTCGCGACCAAACATTCTATTTAACAGAAATTCAAATAATTTCTGCCGAATAGACACCTTATCAAACGAATAGGCACCTTTGCACCTGTCGGGATTCAGCTTTGTTGGCTATAAATAGAGAGGCTTAGCCTCACTTTTCACCACCAAATCTGAAAACTCTTCCCTCTCTCTTCTGCATTTTGCATTGATCTTCAAAGCAAAACGTAAGCATTTTGTATGCGCCATTTAAGTTAGCTGAAGTTCTATGATTGTAGTGTCACTTCACAGAATAGTTATTCCGTTATATCCTGAGTGAAATTAATCCGAAATCTTGAGCAACTGTGAGGAAATTAAATTCCTTATGAACACATAATAAACTTGCGGGTTCGAAATTTTTTGTTTATGTTTTCTTAAACTAACGTCTCTGTTTAATCTGTTTTTCAAACAGAGTCTTCTAACAATAACATCTATCTTATGTCACATACATTTATTATATCCAATTTAACATTGAAAATTAATTCAAAAATTCACGTATCCTAACACTGCACATAAGAAAAATCCACAAAATTATTTATTTATAAGGATCTCCAAATTTTCTGTTTATGAAGCGCTTATTTTTTTTCATTTCATATGATTAAACGATAAGCAACTTTATAAACAAAACACCTTACAACGATCACAATTTTCTTATTTGAGAAAAAAAAAACTTAAAAGTCACTACGAAAGAATGCAGTAGAATAATAATATTACAATTAAACCAAAATATATATGAACCATGGAAAAAATATAACTTCGTGGGAAATTTACTGAAATTTTCCCCAAAATATGCACTTTTGGCTGCCAAATTTACTGAATGTGTAGATTTGTGAGAATTCCAAAAATATGGAAAACACAGAGGTTAAGCCGTTAATTTATCTACACAGTTGACCCAAATTGAGTAACTTTGCTTAGTGCTTTTCCAAAAGCAATAAACCACTGAATGGTTAATGTTTTTTGGTCCTAAAAAGAAGAGCCAGAACTTATGAATTAATAATCGCAAAATCCGAAAACAATTTATAAATCGCATATAATGCGAATTATATTGTAATTATTTATATTTATATTTATATTTATATTATTATTATAAAAGTTTGAATAATTTATGCTAAATGTTGAACGATTAAAATATCCCCAAAATATTGATAAACTTTTATGCCCTTAAATATTTATATAATTTAAGGATCTAATTGTAATTAATAATGATGAATTTCTTTTTCGATTTAAATTATACATAGTGACCCTACAAAATTGATCCTACTTGGATTAGAAAGCCCGTCCATAATTTCCTCTTTCTTTTTTTACTTACGTAAGATGCCTAGCATATAATGAATTGCATACATGGAGCTTTAACCTTTTTTTTTTGTGTGTATTTTGTCATTTGTTTTATTTTCTTGTATGATTTTGTTGTGATCGGACAAAAAATGAGCCATTATGTGCTCAATTAGGGAGGAAAAAACCTAAATAAAAAGGTTAAAGATTTGGCTAAACCAACCATAATTAAATTATTCATCTTCAAAGCCTAAAAGCTTATATATAACCAGTCGTATTCGATCGAAAAAAGAGATAAAATAGATACAAGCACGGTGAACTATACCTAAGGGAGCAAGCACATGCTTTTTGACATCAATTTGATGAATGAAAAGCAAATTGAAATTTATGTAGTTAGATTTCTACCACTTTAATTTTTATGTCATAGTTCAACAAAATATATTCAGAATTTAAATATTACTATTCCCTTACACAAAGTTTTCACTAAATAACAATAATTCTATAGATGACGTGGCAACGCACGTTTATAGAGATTAGTGTACGTTATTTGATATACCTCTTTAAACAACTGAAATAACCATCACTACTATATCAAAGTAGAGCAATAATGCTAAATTTATAAAGAAAGCAAAAATTGATAATATGGGATGAAGCGTTTATCGTTAAGTGTCAAACAATCGAATCAATTGCCAAGAGTTCTAGAGATATATTGGATATCAATAAACCGTTTGGTGAAAAAAATTAGTTTGGGAGGTGATTTTTGTCAAGTACTACCAATAGTTCCAAATCGACAAAAGCAGAGACTGTAAAAGCTAGCTTGCCAAAATTATACTTACGGCCTCAAATGAAAATTATTCAACTGATAAGAAATATAAAGTCATAACAAATCTAGTATTCAGTGGCTTCTTAATTCGTGTGGAAATAAAGAAGAGCATCCAATAAAAGATGATTTGGTTCTTCCAGAACACTTGATTATCAACCCCAATGGTAATAGTGCATTTAATAAGGGAAATATTTTTATCATTAGATTAAAACGCAATTTGTAAATTGCATGATAGAAATTAAAAAACTATCTTAGCTAGCAGAAATAAATATGTTAATCAACTAAATAAAAGGTTAATAGCAAATTTTATGGTAAAAACAAAATGTTTTTTTTAGTTTTTTTACTGAGCCGAAGTTGATACCAATAATTACTGCAAAGAAGAATATTTTAATACCAAATGGACTTTTACCATATAAGTTTATTATCAAGTTTATTATTACTTATATATGTTAGTGTCACCGTATATATAATAAACTAAGTTAAATTGATATTCCTTTATATATAGGTTGATTTGAAGAAAAAATATGCCTAACATGCTACTAAAAAACTTAGATCCGCCGAATAGCTTATGCAATAGCACACATATGGTATATAAAAGTTTTGACAATAACATCATACGTGCAAAAATTATGATACTGGTCAATGTGCTTCTAAGTATATTTTTATCCCTGAATTCAACTTTCATCTTTTGAAACTAAAGAACATCCTTTTAAATTTGTTGTGAAAATAATTCAGTATGTTTATGTTTTGTAATTATAATATATACCGCACAAGTACAAACATCCTAAACATTAGACTATATTTATTGCAATAAGTTTTCTTGCACGAACAACTATATGTTGCAGTTTCAAGAGGGATATCAATATCGACAACAAGAGTTCTGGTTATGACAAAGCAACCAAAGCATTAGAAGGAAACATATACACAGAAACATCGTCTACAAAGAATTGTTCGGTAAGATACCATCATATTAAATACTTTTAAGCTATAATTTATAATTATCTAACTAACATGATTAAATTGATCATTTGTGTAAGTTTTGATGATATCCTTTCATTTAGAATTCACGTATTATGCTAATGCAATAATATTTTTCGGCATGTAGAGGATTATTATATAATTATACATAAAATTTCTCTCATTAATTATATTTTGGAGATTCCTTCCTATAAATAAATGTTTAAACCTTCGCACGATATTATTAACGTGCAATGCACGTTTATAAGTACTAGTTATTATAAAAACATGAATACAATATTGATGGATCAAAATAGCCTTAAAAATATTATTAATGTTGGCTAAAATTGTAATCTTTAAAGTTTTGATAATAATAGGACTTGAAATCAACTAAAATTCTCTACATTTTGTAACGAGACATCGAGCCCACGTAATATTAAGGATTAACTTTTTACGAACTTTCAATCCTACCAGGACTACATATATTATTCGCTTCTCTTTATTCACCCAAAACAAATTGGGTTAAAGAATTATATGAAACCTAATATCGTTCTTATCAAATTATTCTTATATAATCCAAGGAAAAATCTTTTCTATCTTGACAAACCAAAAAATTCAAATTTGTTATTTGGTTATGTCACGACCCAAAACTCAGCCTGCCGTGATGGTGTCTAACGTGGTACTAGGCAAGCCGACACTTCAAAATACTTTCACATTTTTAAATGAAAAATAAAAATAACACAGTTTAATCAACAAAACTCTAAAAATGGATAGAAAGTCAAAACCAATACAGAAATTCCCAATATCCGGGTGTCACTGAGTACATGAGCGTCTAAACATCACAAATCTGGAAGTACTGTCTATAATAGTCTGAAACTAAATACATAAAGCAGAAAGATAGGGAAGGAGAGACAAGGCTTGCGAAAACGCCGAGCAGCTACCTTGAAATCTCCACACGATCAACAGTGCAAAGGAATCAACACCCACCGTGTCCGAAAACACCTGAATCTGCACACGAAGTGCAGGGTGTAGCGTGAGTACAACCAACTCAGTAAGTAACAAGACTAAATAAAGGACCGAAAGTAGTAACGAGCTTCACAGTTATAGTTCAATTACAGTAATTTCAACATAGGATAGTAGGCATGTTTTCAAGTTCGACAATTTAGGCCACAATAGTTAATCCATGTCAAGTTCAAGTGTAACAGAATATATTATCTCTCAGAAATACAAGATGATGATATATGACAGCTGAAATGCAATAGAAATGAAAGTCAAATGCATCCTCTCAGAGCAACAGTCACCCAGCGCTTCCATTCACTCCAACCTCACAATCACTCATTCCTCAGTCACTCAGCACTCGGCACTCAGTAGGTACCTGCGCTCACTGGGGGTGTGTACAGACTTTGAAGGGGCTCCCTCAGCCCAAACGCTATAACAAACCAATCATGGCATAAATCAATGAAATATGCTGCGGTGTGCAGCCCGATCCCATAAATATCCACAATCAGGCCCTCGGCCTCACTCAGTCATCAACCTCTCCAGCCTTTCAGACTCTCAGAAATCATGAAAATCAGCCCAACTAGAGTGATATAATGTATCAACAAGGAACAATAGAGACTGCGATATGATATGCAAATGAAACTGTGACTGAGTATAAAACAACAATTTAGCAGATAATTCAACATGTACACGACCTCTGTGGGTCCCTACAGTGTCATCACATGGTCTAAACATGATTTCTAACATGATTTGCAGTTTAGTTTCTCTAATACATGGAGAATGTACGGATAACAATAGATTATTCAATTGCACAATTTCATGGAATTGACCAAGTCACAATTCCTACTGTGCAAGCCCAAACGCCCGTCACCAAGCATGTGTGTCACCTCAAAACCAAACACATGACACATATACGGGGTTTCATACCCTTAGAACCAAATTTAGAACTATTACTTACCTCAATCCGAGCAAATCCCTACTCCAACACACCCTTGCCTTGCGAAACTGCCTCCAAATGACTCAAATCTAGCCATAAAAAAATTCGATATAATCAACACGGGCTAAAGGAATTAATTCCAGAAAAAAAAACTAAGTTATTAATTAAAAGTTAAAAATCGACTCAAAAGCCGTCCCCCCGGGCCCACGTCTCGAAATTTGATAAAAGTCACAAATCTCAAAAGCCCATTCAACCACGATTCCAACCATACCAATATTACCAAAATCCGACTCCAAATCGTCACTCAAATCCCCAAATCAAACTCTCCAAATTCCTAGCCTCATACTCCTAACTTCCACCTTAAATGCACACAAACTAGGTAAAAAATTCAATCGGGAAACAAGATTATTGATAAAAAATGAGCACAAGGGACTTGCCTCAAGAAACCCCTCAAAAGTTCTCTCAAGAATTGCACAAACCCGAGCTTGAAATGTTTAAAATCAAGCAAAATCGCGAACCCTCATTTTTAAATAATCTGCCCAGCATTCTCGCTTCTACGACCACTTGCTCGCTTCTGTGGTGTCGCAGAAGCGACCTCACTCCCGCTTCTGTGGCTTCCTCCGCTCCTGCAGCCCCTGACTCCGCTCCTGTAGACTCGCTTCTGCGAGCCACCAAGCCGTTTCTGCGGACCCAGCTCCCATTTCCGTTTTCGCTTCTGTGATCCCACTACCAATATCTACGGTCATGCAGGTGCGGTAATTCCCTCGCACCTGCAACCACTGCACACTCCCCTCCAAAATTCGCATATGCGCAACACAGTCCACACCTGCAATCTTGCACCTGCGATCAAAGCTCCGCAGGTGCGGTTACACTAGCGGAGTCCCAACCTCAACAGTCTTTCAAACTCAAACTTTGATCCGAAAACCGTCCGAAATCAACCCGAGGCCCCTGGGACCTCAACCAAACATATCAACAAGTATTAAAACATGATACGAACTTAGTTGAGCCCTCAAATCACATCAAACAACATCAAAAATACGAATCGCACCCCAATCCAAGCCTATTGAAGCTAAAGAATTCCAACTTTTACAAACGATGCAGAAACCTATCAAATCACGTCCGATTGACCCCAAATTTTACACACAAGTCACATTTGACATTACGACCTAATTCAACTTTCAGAATCATAATCCAACCCCGATATCAAAAGGTCCACTCCCGGTAAAACTTTCCAAAAATCTAATTTTTGCCATTTCAAGCCTAATTCCACTATGGACCTCCAAATCACAATATGGACACGCTCCTAAGTCCAAAATCACCCAGCGGAGCTAATGAAACCATCAAAATTCCATTCCGGAGTCAATTACACATAAGTCAACATCCGATCAGCCATTTCAACTTAAGCTTCAACCTTGAGACTAAGTATCTCATTTCATTCCGAAATTCCTCCGGACCCGAACCGACTACCTCGGCAAATCACATAACAGCTATAAAGTATAAAATGAGCAGTAAATAGGGTAACGAGGCTAGAACTCTCAAAGCGACCGGCCGGATCGTTATAGGTTATTATAAATATTTCTATTTAGATTCGACTACTTAAGGCTCTTGCTTTTATGGGACGTAATGTTAAGCCTGCATAGTAATTTGGATGTTTAATCAACTAAAATTTGTAATGAATTCTAATTTGGTTCATCCGATTATTTATAACTTTGAATTACATAGTAGCTATTAATGTGATGACCTGATAGGTCATTTTTAATTTTAACCTTTATTTATGTATTTCGAGACCTCGAATAGATCCATTCAGCCTTCCTCGCTTTGTGTGCGCAATCCGTATATTTTTTTGGAAAAATTTATGTGAAAAACCAAAGAAAATGTGAAATTTTGCCTTTAAAACTCATTTTAATTGACTTTGGTCAACGTTTTGAGGAAATGGACCCAAATCAGTACTTTGGCAGTTTCGGTGGGTCTGTATCATAATTTGGAATTTAGGCTTATTCCTGAATTATCACCATTTGACGGAAACTAGAAATTTAAAGGTAAAGAATTCCTAAATTTGGCCATAATTGAATTTTTGTTGATACCGGGTCCCGATTTGGATTCCGAGAGTTTGATCAGCTTCATAACAATATTTATGAATTATGTACAAAATTTGAAGTTATTCCGAGTTGCATAGGCACGTTTTCCGTTAGTTTTTGAAAAAAAAAATAAAAGTTTGATTTTATAAAGCTTGAATTTCCAAAGTTTCACCAGAGATTTAACTTTTGAGCAAACGACTCCGGAATGGAATTTGGATGATTCCAATAGTTTTGTATGGTGATTTCGGACTTAGGTGCATGTTCCGATTTGGATCTGGAAGTCCGTAGGACAATTCAGCTCATTTTGGCAAAAGTTGGAAAATAGAAGATTTTGGAAAGTTTAACTGGGAGTTGACTTTATTGATATCGGGGTCGGAATTCGATTATGAAAATTGAAACAGCTCTATTATGTCATTTATGACTTTCATGCAAAATTTAGAGTCATTCTAGATTGATTTGATACGTTTCGGCACAAGATATAGAACTTTGAAAATTTCATAAACTCATAAGTTCGATTCGAGGTGCAATTCGTTATTTCAGTGTTGTTTGATGTGATTTGAGGCCTCGACTAAGTTTATATTATGTTATGGGACTTTTTGGTATATTCGGACGGGGTCCCAAGTGGCTCGAGTGAGTTTTAGACCATTTCTAGGCCATTTTTAATTGCTGGTTTTTGGCTACAACAGTGTGCCTCGCTAGAAATTTCTGTTGCACAAGGCGGATTTTGAAAGCTTATATCTTGCAATCTATAACGAATTTGGAGATGATCTAAACATAAAAGTTGTAGCCTTTTGTGTATAAGTTTTAGATATTCAAACCGTTTGGCATTTAGAGTAGTGTACAAAAAGTTATGGTTGATACACTACATTCTATCTGGGAAGAATTTTGAAATCGCGAAGAAGAAATTTCTATTGCACAGGGCTGACTTTGAGAGCTTATATCTCGGCATATATAAGAAATTTTCAGAAAGTTAAACCATTCATCATTTGGATATTTGTACAGAAATTTATGATCGATTTACTGGAGAGGGGTACTGCAATTTTCACTGTAGTTTTTGCTTGAAAATAAGTTGAAATAGGTCGCATTTTAAAGATGCGACCTACTTGGGCAGAAGCTATATTTCAGGGTTTCAACTATTTTAACATATTTGGAGCTATGGAGCTTAGATTGAAGCGATTTTTGAAGCAATTTTCATCATATGGATTAGCGTAAGTGTTTAATATCCAAAAGTGATTATACTTCATGATTCCATAGTTATTTTCATCAATTATTAGTGAATCTAATGGAAGAAATTGGAGCAATTTATAAAACTTTTCAAAAATGAAAGTTTAAGATTTGGAGATCGATTCGTTATCAGAATTTGATAAAATTGGTATGGTTGAACTCGTATTGGAATGGGCGTTCAGATTTCATGAAAGTTATGTCGAGGCGGGGCCCCACGTTGACTTTTGGTTTATTTTTAGAATAAAATTGGACATCGGCGTATTATTATCTGAAATTATTTTCTATGAATTGTAATTAATTTATAAAAAAAATTTGATTAGATTGGAGCCGTCCGAACGTCATTTCGCGCAAGAAGGCTATTTTGGAATATCAGCCTAACTCCGGTAAGGTAAATGTCTATTCTAACTTTGTGTGGGGGAAACCACCCCTTAGGATTTGAGATGATTGTATCATTCATGTTATGTGAAGATCGCGTAAGCGAGATGACGAGTGGGTACACGATCTTTATATGATATTTGACCGATTTGGACCATTAGGATCCTTTTATACAATGGATTGTAAATATCGTTTCATGATTATATCTTTTGTTGTTAGAATTGTTTGTACGTGCTTTACTTGAAATTGTTAGCACATGTTCCATCTTTGTTGTCAAGTTCACCCTTATATGCTCATTGTTGATTGTAATCACTCATTGGATTCATACTTTACCTGCTACATGCCTTAATTGTCAATTGATGCTCATAAATTGTGCCTTGTGTCACGACCCTATTTTCCCACCCTCGGGAGCCGTGATGGCGCCTACTACTGATAGCTAGGCAAGCCAATTAACCACATTATTTGCCTTATTTTCATTTTTAAATTTATTACAACTAAATAACATTATAACTTAATGTGCGGAATAATAATATTTAGGACTTAAAATATCGCTATTAAAATTTTAATAACGAAACTACCCAAGATTTAGTGTCACAGCTTCACAGACTGTCTAAGAGTACTACAAATAAGGGCATGAAAGAAATTAAAAAATACTGTCTCTGGGACAAAACAGAAGAAACAGGTAAAATAGATAACAGGAGACGCCAAGGTCCGCGGACGCCTGCAGGACTACCTCGGGTCACCTGATCAGCAAGAAGTTGATAGCTCACTGCGATCGAAAATCTGTAGCGCGAGGATCTGCACAAAAGAGTGCAAAGTATAGTATCAGCACAACCGACCCCATGTGCTGGTAAGTGCCTGGCCTAACCTCGACGAGGTAGTGACGAGGCTAGGACCAGATTCCAAATAGGCCTGTACATTTATATATCTATACATCTACAGCTGAACGATAGAAAATAAATAAATAATTAAAACTGGTTAAGGGAAACATGCTTTGAATAACAGATAAAAACAAACATATCAATAATGAGTATTAAGGAAACTTGCAAATTAAGTCCTAGTACAAGTAAAGGGAAATACAAGCAATTTTCACTTTCAATTTCGTCTTGTTGCAGGCGTGCAACCCGATCCCATTTCATTATATCTTGTGGTAGGCGTACCACCCGCTCCCATTTCATTATATCTCGTGGTAGGCGTACCACCCGTTCCCATTTTATTATATCTTGTGGTAGGCGTACCACCCGCTCCCATTTCATTATATCTAGTGGTAGGCGTACCACCCGCTCCCAATTTATTATATCTTGTGGTAGGCGTACCACCCGCTCCCATTTCATCATATTTCGTAATAGGGAATTTCAACTAAATACATAATTAGTGCAAAACTCACATGTAAAATCCATGAAAGAATAAAACAACTAAACTAAAAGAAAAGAAAAAAACAGTAGTTTCAAATTCTTATTTAACAATATCCATTTTCCAGCAAGAGAGCAAACAATAGCGTCATGGATTTTTAGATAATGTGTGGGTGCGCGTGTGTATATAAAAGAATATTATCAATTGTGCAAGATACGTAATCATGGTTTTGTAATTACTGTCTCAACACCTTAAAGTGCAAAGAATGTCATCCTATTAATTTAATGTGATCAACTGACCTTCTATATAATATATATTTCACTGTTGCCTCCCAATTAAGTACTTCTTATTTTGATGTGTTTCAAAATAATTTTTTTTTTTATATATATATATATATTTGGTTTAAAAATGGAAAACTAACTGTATTCGAAAATCAGTAATACAGATTGCAGGATTAGTTTAGTTAAAAGACTGGTTTTCTAGAGGCTAATCAAACGGTCTTACATAAATAAAAATAATAATAATTAGATTAGCTTTAGGGGGAAGTTAATAATTAGTGTACATAAAGATCATTGTTCAAGTTTCAAGCACTAAATTTGGAAGAGGACAAAAACATCTCACGTCCCAAAACTCAATGAATGTTGCAACTTTATGAAAAGTTAAAGGCCCACAAAAACTATATAGACAGATAGACTAACAAATATTATAACTCAAACATGCTTGAAGGGATTACCACAAAATAACACAATTTTATGATTGTAGGCGGAAAACTGGAAAAAATAAATAAATAAATAAATAAATAATAATTAACAAATAGGACACAACTCCTAATCCCTCAATCTAAAGTTAGACCGGATACTTACCTCGCTTTGCAACCAAATTCAAGATTCCAACAAACCTTCGCCTTGAAACTTTGTGTCCGAAGGCGTCAAATTCTGCAGGGTGCGGAAACCATGAATATCCGACCCAGCAAGTTGTTCTGCTCTACTGACGGTGATAGTTGACGGTGAGAGAAGCGACAACGAACACGAAACAATATTGGCTAATGGCAAGAGAAAGCTATAGAAGAAAGCAATATGACCTTGAAATTGAACTAAAAGGTTCAGAAGACAGATAGAGAGCAAGGAAGGGAGAGAGAGACAGTGAAGGTTTTATGAAATAGGCAGAGAAGGGTTTGGGAATTGAAGTGTAACGACACCATTTTAAAAAAAAAATCAATCAAAATGATGAAAGAACATCAGTGGAGGCTCTCTTTGTTTTTCTTTTGTCTACATAATGTGTCAATATATAATAAAATATTGGAGCAACCTAATCCCCAAATAAATTAGTCTAACTTTTCTTTTGGGTAGAATTTTATTGGTTAATGGGGACAACATACATCAATGATGTCCATCACTAGCACATAGAAAACAATAATATATTAAAGCAAGTGTCTACTTAATTATGTAGTGCTTATTTTATAGAAAAAAAAATAAAAATTATATAATAAAAAAATTATAGAAAATAAGATATGGAAGACAGTGAGTATGACTCAACACTGTCGTCACACTTGCCTTCAGCCAGGAAAACACCATAAGTTGGACAGTTTTGAGAATCAGAAGTCAAAGGTCCATATTCGGGGAAATAAGATTGTAGCCAGAGCTGAAGGATCCAGAAGGGCCCCCCAGCATGACCAAACCTTTTTATAACTAAATCTCTACAGGCTAGATACAGATGAGACAATACAAATGGAGCCAAAGCAAGCTTCCTGCCCTCAGCAAGAGCAATGGCTAATTGGCTCCATTCTTTTGTTACCCTTACCGAAGCAATGCAAAAGACAAACTTGCAAAGCCACATAATTAGGAAAGAGATAGGTTCATCCTCTGTTACATCCTCTCTTCTCATGGAGACCTCAATAAATTCCTCATTATTAGATAAACTTTTACCATTCTTGTTCTTCGGTAAAGTAAAGATCGACCTTGGGGCGTAGTGGATTGCGCTAATCTCCTTGCCATGGAGTCTGAGCCCTGTCAAGGCAACAATATCAATTACTGTTGGACCCATCATGCCAAAATTAAAGTGGAGGGAGTTATTTGATATTGACCAAAAACACAAGGCAGCATACAGAAGGTTTTTTCAAAGGGTATATCAATTTTAGAAAGCTGGATGGAGTCATATATCCCAGCAGTTCTTCACTTCTCCCCTTTTTCCTTCTCCAGTCGATAACCCATTAATCCACGTTATACTAGGATTTGGCCATGACTTCCAAGTTCTACCAGTTGTTGGGAATAAGCTCTCTAAATAAATAATATTCACAGTAATAAAAGCGGAATAATAACGTAGTACCGAGATACGGTAATTAACAAGAATAAAAGAATGACAATAACACCAAGATTTTTACGTGGAAAACCCTTTTGAATAAGGGAAAAAACCACGGCTCCGAGACGAGTAACTGATATCACTATAACAAGGAATTTTACACTTTATAGATCCAAGTAAAATACTCCAAAGATCACTACAATACTCAAAAGAAATAACCCTCTTTTGATATTCCCACCTAACTATAATATCACTCAATCTCTATTTTTCTCACAGACTATTTTATTATACATTGTCTGTGAAACCTCACTCTTTCTTTCTCTCTTTGTCGGTGTGTAGAAATAAGAGCTGAAGCTCTCTTTTTATAGCCGAAGCCTCACTCTCTAAAGCCTACTATATTTGACATTTGCACCCAATTTTTCTTCTTTTTCTTCAGTGTTGATAATTCAACATAGTTGGCAACTAAACCAAAGAAATTCAACAAATTTGGCTACCAAACCAAAAAAATTCAACAAAGTTGGCTACCAAACCAAAGAATTAGACACATTCCTATTACCTTGGCTTTTGTATGAGATGGACCCCATCAATATTCCCCTCTAGTCTCATTCATCTAGACGAGGTAGCATTGTTCTCTAGTTTGAATGCATGCTGATAAGTTCTTTGCGTAGCTCGAACTTGTCTCTTGGTACCACCTTGGTCAGCATATCTGCGGAATTCTCACTTGTAGAAATCTTTAAGATTTTTAGTGATTCATTCTCTATCATTTCTCGAATCCAATGATATCTCACATCGATGTGTTTGGTCCTTGCATGGTACATGGAGTTCTTGCTAAGGTCTATTGCACTTTGACTGTCACAATAGAAGATATACTCCTTCTGATGCTATCCAGGCTCTTGAAGGAACCGTTTCAAACATATCTTCTCCTTGCCAGCTTCAGTAGCGGCAATATACTCGGCTTCTATTATAGAAAGTGCGACACACGTATGCAACCTCGACTGTCATGATATAGCTCCCCCTGAAATGTAACAAATATCCAATAGTAAATTTTCTGTTATCAATGTCACCTACCATATCAGCATCTTTATACCCCTTCAAGATTGGATAGATCCTCCAAAGCATAAACAATCTCCCGTGGTACCTCTCAGGTACTTGAATATCCACTTGACCGGTTCCCAGTGTTCTTTTCCACGATTTTCAAGAAACTTACCGACAACACCAACTGCATGAGCAATATTAGGTCTAGTGCATACCATCGAATACACTAAATTTCTGACAGCAAAGGAATAAGGAACTTTGAACATGATTTCCTTTTCCTCCATTGTTATAGGACACATCTTCTTGCTTAACTTCAGATGACTAGCAAGAGGTGTACTGACTGGCTTAGCATTCTTTACATTGAAGCATTCCAGTACACGTTCAATGTACTTCTCCTGAGATAGGCATAACTTTCTGCTTGTTCGCTCTCGAACTATTTTCATAACAAGAATTCGTTGTGTTGGGCCCAAGTCCTTCATATCAAATGACTTGGACATTTAACATGTCATCCACATACAACAACAAAATAATAAAGTTGTTGTCAGAAAATCTTTTGAAGTATACACATGGATCAGAATATGTTTTTGTGTAAGTTTGACTTTTCATGAATGATTCAAACTTCTTGTATCACTGCCTTGGTGCCTGCTTCAACCCATAAAGACTCTTATTCAGTTTGCACATCATGTGTTTTCTTTCAGCTACTTCAAATCCTTCTGCTGCTCTATATAGATCTCCTCTTCCAAATCTCCGTGAAAAATTACAGTTTTCACATCCAACTGCTCCACTTCAAGATCTAGGCTAGCTGCTAAGCTCAAGATTGTTCAAATAGAAGTCATTTTGATAACAGGTGAGAAAATTTCGTCAAAATCAATACCTTTCTTCTGCTCGAAGCCTTTTATCATTAATCGAGCTTTGTATCTGACTAGCTTGTCATTTTCATCTTTTTTGAGTTTAAAGACTCATTTGCATTTGAGTGGTCTTTTACCCTTTGGAAGTTCAACCAGCTTGTACTTGCCATTTATTTTATAGAGATTCCATCTCTTCTTGCATGAGTTTCATCACTGGTTCTTTTCTAGATGGGACAGCACCTCCTTAAGACTTTCTGGCTCCCCTTTATCACTGATGAGGACATACTCCGTTGAAGGGTACCTACATGACTCTATCCTTAGCCTCTCAGATCTCCTCGGAGATTGAGGTTGTTCTTCTTCTTGAGTCGGGTGCTCCACTTGCTCGGCACCATCATCAAGTTACTCCACCTGCTTAATAACCTCATTATGTTGCTCCCCCTGCTTGGCAATCTCGTCGGCCCTACTTTCTACACTTGTGGGATTGTTGGAAGTAGAAGGAATAGTAACAAGGTTAGGAACTTTTTCGTTCCTGGCCTTCCATAGCATATCATCAGCAGTTCCAACTTCACTTTCTCGGAAGACTACATCTCTAATTCTGATGACTTTCTTCTTTATAGGATCCCACAATCTGTATCCAAACTCTTCATCTTCAGATCCGATGAATATATAGAGAACAAATTTATCATCCAGCTTTGTTCCCTGCTCCTTTGGTACATGGGCAAAATTTCTGCAACCGAACATCTTCAGATGCGAGTAGGACACCTCCTTGTTGGTCCAAACTCTCTCTGGGATGTCAAAGGCCAACGTAACTGATGGACTCCTGTTGATTAGATAACAGGTTATTTGAACTGCTTCACCCCAGAATGATTTAGGCAGTTTAGCCATTCTGAGCATGCTTTTCACCTTCTCCACAATGGTGCAGTTCATCCTTTCGGCTATGCCATTATGTTGTGGGATTCCAGGAACTGTTTTTTCATGTCTGATCTCATGGCTCGAACAGTGCTCTTCAAATTCCCTTGAAGTGTACTCACCTCCATTGTCACTTCGGAGATGCTTTAGCTTTTGGCCTGTCTCCCTTTCCAACAAAGCATGAAACTTCAGGAAAACTTGAAACACTTGATCTTTGGTTTTCAAAATATAAACTCATAATTTTCATGAAGCATCCTAAAAGTAACAAAATATTCGTTACGGCCCATCGATTCAATTTCCATTGGACCACAAACATCATAAATACCAAATCAAGTATATTTAATTTTCTTTCAGACGATGTCTGAAATGAGACTCTATGTTGCTTACCAAATAAACAGTAGTCACAAGGTTTTACCGTTGTCTCTTTGGCATAAGAAATGAGTGATTTCCTGGCAAGAATCTGCAATCCCTTCTCGCTCATATGACCTATCCTTTTGTGCCACAAATCTGCAGAAATCTTATCTTGTCCTGTACAAGGTTTTACCGTTGTCTCTTTGGCATAAGAAATGAGTGATTTCCTGGCAAGAATTTGCAATCCCTTCTCGCTCATATGACCTATCCTTTTGTGCCACAAATCTGCAGAAATCTTATCTTGTGCTGATTCAATTCACCTTCGCATATTTCTGCATTTGTCCTGTACAACGTGCCACGAGCAACTCCCTTTGCAATCACCAATGATCCCTTTAAGTGTCACTAAGAGCTTTCACGCGCCCAAAGTTTTGTGAAAATCAAATATTTTGCCATGTCAGCTCGGGGTGTCCACGAGACACACTTGTGCCACATTGAAGTGTCTACTTGATCATTGAGTAAGTTGGAATGTGAGATAAATATCTGAGCCAACTTTAAGTGTCACTTTATGAATTTTGCCTAAATTATTTCTTAAAAAATATAACATTCTTATTGGAACAGGTCAAAAACATTAAAATTGAGGGAGTAGCTAATAAGAAATAGGCTAATGGGAGAAGCTTCTATATCTTTTCACAATTGATTAGATAGTCACGAATAGTTTCATGTCCTTTCAAATTTGATTGCATTGCTAGTCGAAGGGTATTTTTTTTCTTTCTTTTTCATATACTCCTGTGTGTTTCTATTTTTATTTATGTAAATCTATTTTTATAATCCATTATAAAAAGAATGATACATCTTTAAATTTGAAAAAACTTAATTTAAACTTTTTGTTTTATCCTTAATGAGCTGAGATGTTTTATAGTCGCCTTGCAAGAAATTCAAAAGTTCCGTGCAAATATGAAGAATGCCAAGATTAGTTCAGCATTTTGTAATTGTTACACGTTGAGGCGGGGAATTAGAATTTGAAGTTTATGGGTTCGAGATTCTACTCTATATAAGTTACTGGGTTCTAAATTAATAATTTGTACATATTCAATAGTTTCTTAAGACAAACATAGAGTTTGGATTAAAGCTATTGGGCTAGGTCGAACCCATAACCGGAGTTCTAGCCCCCCTTGGTTACACAGATGGCGTGATAGAGATATATGAAATGGTGAAGAGTTTGCTTACGCATGATATTCAATACTACTCTTAGCAAAGTTCCAGTTTTTCATGCATTAGCAATACCATATTTTAATACATGGATAAGCATGTATAGAGACAAAATTGTTGCCCTTTCAAACCCTTTAATACACCAAACCAAATATAAGAAATAATCTCAGCATAACTAATACAACCTATTTAGTACAATTTTCATGCACCCTCCAAACGACCCTTAACATGTTAAACATTGTCAACAAATATAATATAAGTTTAATTTTTTGGGGTGCGATTCTTCCCCGAATCCTACGTGAAGGCGGGATACCTTGTGCACCGGACTGCCCCTTTGCACTATGGATTAATATACCACTTTTGTACTCTTGTCGGAAAGCTAAATCCATATGAAATCCTACTCTTTGAAATACTAAAGGACTAGTTGTTTAACATAATAAAGAGCGGAGATAGAACTACCAGTTCATCCTAAAATGTAATAATAACATGGAAATCTTGAAGAAGCTTAACAGACAAAATGAGAGAAAATCAAAGGAAAACTGAGAAATTTCCATTGTCAGTACCAAAGTTACTGAAACCTTCACATTTACATAAACAGGATGAAGTAGGGCAAGCAAGGCTTTCCCTCGCCCCGCCCGTTGCCATATGAACACCTTCACATTTAAATAGTTCCATTGTCAGTCACAAAGTTATAGATTTAAGTCCAGATTATTCACAAAAGCAAGTTCAGAAGACAGCAAAAGATATTATTTACATGCATTACGTAAAGCAGTTCTGCTCTAATTCACATTAAAGGCTTCAACACAACTTCACATTCCCAAGCCAATTTTCTTTTGTTTGTAGTCTGCCCAACTAACCTCTGCCTTGCTAGCCAGAGAATCAGCTAGCTGTTTCTCCGAATGAAGAAATTCAGCTCCCAGTTCTTCTAATGCAGCTAACTTGGGAGAATTTTTGTTTTTCAAATTTAGTTCTTGTTCCTGAATGGCTCTCCTTTTCATCTTTTCTTCTTTTAGCTTCATCTTCAACTGTGAAATTTGACTCCTGATGGAACTTATAGAAGTATCAATTCTACAGCGGTGGTGTTTGAGATCATTGTAAAGGTCCTGCTCTTTAGTAAGCTCATCGATCAGGATTACCTTCTTGGCAACCTTACTGCTATACTCTTTCTGCTGCCTCTTCGCCTGATAAAAATCAGAGAATAAGGATGGGAGGTTCTTCTCGAGTTCCTCCAAAGCACGTACTTCCTCAACCGAGAGATTTGGTGAATCAGCATATACAGCAAGGGCAGCCATTAAAACTGAAGAGTTTCTAGGGAGAACTATGGCGTCCAAAGGCATCATAAGTAGCTTCTTAACGTCAGTTTTGGCTTTGTTATGTAGTTGGGCTGAGTATTGAGACATTCTTAGTGCAGGTGACTTGACATCAACTCCCAGGGACTTAGCTTCTTGAAGCTGTGCTGCGACCCGAGCAAAGAAGTCCTCAGCATCACTTTTTTTGGAATGATCATCAATTAAGTCTCGTCTAACAATATCTTTGCTCCTACTTTTCTGCAAAGATGATACAGGTGCATCGTCCTAGAACAAAAGAAAGATTCTTTTTTAAAAGAAGTCCTTTTACTTGAAGCAAGTGTACTCACTTTCCTCATCAGCATTACTCTAAGGGTCGTTTGGTATGTGGACTAAATTATCCGGGATTATAATCGCAAGACTAATTTATATCATATGGGAGGTGGGATAAAATAATCCCAAGTTTGATAGGATAAGATGGGATATCCTGGATTAATTCTGGGATTAAATTATACTGTGTTTGGTCTTATCGCACATTATTCCTTGTACCAAACGACCCCCAAATCTTCTTGTACTTAAGTTACTAGAAATTTGTGGATATAATTCCAAATTGAACACTATCATAAAAGAGTTATAGTTACCCACATAAGAATAAAAGTAATATAAAAGTGGTTTAACAAAAAATAGTCGTGCAAGCTTAAATCATTCGATGTTACTTGTTATGTTATGAGCATCCTAGAGTCCCCTTTGCTTTGCCATTTTCATAAATGGCGATATTCTCAGTCACCATTTTGTTAGGTGGATCTTTAAGCCTTCTTTGCATGTACTCGGACCATTTTGATCTTTTCCCTTTTCTCCGAATTTAACTTTTTAGATTATCTTTTCTACTTTACCCTATGTGGATCTTCAAGTACTCATTTACTATCAAACTTTTATTCTCCTGTTTTAACTAAAATAGATCCAATTTTATTACTCATACCAAGATCCTGCATTTCTCCACTTCTCTTCTCTATGCCTCAGTTTGAAGTTAAATTTAATTTTTGACTTCACATATCAAAGCCTTCTTATACTAGATGATTAATCTGAATTTGAGATATCTCAAATTTCTGACATACTTCTACAAGAAAAAGTCATTTGAAAACCTTTTTACACGTTTAAGAAAGTCAATTTAACAAACAATTCAAATTTACTCTATTAGTAGATGTTTTGGTCCATAAATGTTTCAATTTCTTCTACTTCCATATCTATGACATGTAACTCAAATTATCCCTCAGTTTCAGAGCAGAGGCAGATTGACTGTTGGTCATTCATGGGATGCGAATCCAATCGCATTTGCTCAAACCTTGTATTTATATTCAGAAATCCACTAAATATTAATAATTATCTGATTGTGAACCCCATTAATTATTGTAGTATTAGCTTGAGGCAGCCATAGGAACGCATAAACTTCAAAGTTAGACTAATCGATCAGCCACACTAGGGATGACCTCACCATTTTACATCCAACCATTATTAAAAGGTTAGGAAATGAAATGCAACATCTTCGGCAACTTACACCGATTACAGCATTTGCCTGCCATTTTTGTTACTATATTTAAGTCAAATTCATACACATCCTTGAAAATATATGTTTTATCAAGCCTCCATTCTATCAAGCCTAGCAGCTAATGCTGGGAAGTCTTTCTTCATATAAAACATACATACTATTGTACAAAACAAAATACGCTTGTGTAGTGCTTGAGATAAGACTAAGAAAGTGAACTTACTTCATCAGACGAAAATGGTGATGTGGACGAGGATGTATCATCTAACACAACATCAGTTACAGACTTCTGACTATTAACAGATTCTGCCAGGTGATTTGAGCCATGGACTGCAGGAGTGTGTTTGGTGATGTTAATAGCAGGTTCCGGAGTGTTATGTGCAGAGAAATCGGGGAAGTCCTTAAACAAGAAAGAAAAAGATATTGATCCATAAAAGTTGCAATTGTAATGGGTTAAAGAAAACCAACTTCTTTGGGTATAACTTACAGCCTGGAACAGTTGCCTCTTTTCTTTCCTAGAAGGGGTCTCATCTTTTTCCTGCCTTTCCAATTTCTTTTGCTGTGAAATATACTCTTGAAAAGAGGAAAAATTTATAGACAATTAAAGAAAGGCTAACAAGTTTCTTTTAGAGAAGGAAAGCTGTCAGATCTATCCAAGTTACAGAACTTGTCAATCTTTCGCAGTCATATATTGATTAACGAGTAGTGATTGCATTTCTGGTTTGATCAATACCTAGTAAGTGTCAATGGCGAACATTAAAAAGAAGCCATCTGTCCCCTTTCAGACTTGAGAGAGTGTATAAATATAAGATGGCGGAGGTAGATACAGCTACACTGTAACAAGTATGAATTGGAAGTTGCCTATTTTAGTTTCCACCATCTTCTTCTTCAGAGCTTTCTGTTTTTCTAGTCCCAGATACAACTGGAAATATTGTGGTATGCTAAAGTGAAGAAGACGAGTCTTCTGCTTCAAATTAATTGCAGAGCGCAACATTTTACCTTCTTTAACCCACAGTCCACCACCATAGAAACAGAAGATGGATTTTAAGGTCAGAAAAGAAGGGGGTGGTTCTATTCAGCATGGAATGAAGATTAAAGAAGACAACCAGGAATTCATGACTTTCTTCTGTATACATGTATGTCAAGAGTTCATTCCTGAAACTAAATACATTGCCATGAAAACTAAAAGCTGAAAAACAATAGCATTCTATCCATCACAGATATAATGTCTTAGTTTGACATGGTAAAAAGATTAAAATGAGACATGGAAAGTATGTTGTCAGACCCCAAGTCTTCCAAAATGTTCAATAACTCTTGATTTCTTATGAAGGCCGGAAGCAAAAAACTATGTTAAGAAGCATTGACGTGAGCCCCGTGTGACTATTTTGATATATACCGTATATTAGATCTCATTCTTAGACAGAGGCCCATAATCTCTAAGGGTCTAAAATGGAAGGAAACTCAGTTACAACTTTTACAGACAACGAGAACTAAAGAAAGGCAAAAGATTCATACAACAGCTTTAACAACTTCTCTTTTATTTTCCGGTACTTCTAAAATTTTAATTGTTTCCGTTTTTTCACCATACCTTCATTCCTCCTTTTTCCGGTTGCTTGTTCTCCAGCAATCTGTGCATGGCACGCTGAATTCTCTGGCTGGAAATTCCTTTTTCCTTGCATTGTACTTGGAGTTAATTGAAAATCTGGGCAAATCCTATCAAGGATCTCCTCAGCTGATTCAGTCCGAGTTTTGCCTATGTAAGTCAACCACCAGGACTCAAAGGACGGAGTACATTTTGGGTTGGCATCAAAGTGGACAGCTGAAAATTTTTTCTTCAACTGGACAAACTTTGAATCCACTTCTTGGATACAATTTGCTGAATGGAAAACAATTCTACCAAGTGATGAAGTATTCGCAGACTGATAAGGAGGGAGAGGCACTGCCTGCGTCATGCCAAATTGTCGTGCAAACTGATTTGGAGAGTAATACTCGACTCCAGCTTTGCAGAAAATTGAGTTGCCCAATACAAGGCCGTAATGGAGGTCTCGAGCAATAAGGTAACTGGACCAGATGTCGCTTAGATCTTGCTTACGAGATGTAATGCAGCGATGATGCAGCGACAATCTCAGCCACTCGGGACCAAGGGTCCTAGAAGAAAATGGAGTGAACTGGCTGGGACTACGGGAGGAGCATGAATAAAAGAATTTAAAGCATTCCTGGAAACTTCTGTGTTTTAACTTGCCTTGAGCCAGGGAAACACCATAAGTTGGACAATTTTGTGGCTCATATGTCAAGGGGTCCATATTCAGGGAAATAAGATTGAAGCCAGAGCTGTAGAATCCAGAAGGGCCCCCCTGCACAACCAAACCTTCTCAAAACTAAATCTCTACAGCCTCGATACAGATGAGACAATACAAAAGGAGCAAAAGCAAGCTTCCTGCCCTCAGCAAGAGCAATGGCTAATTCGCTGCATTCTTTTGTTACCCTTCCTGAACCATTGCAAAAAACATACTTGCAAAGCCACATAATTAGGAAAGAGATATGTTCATTCTCTGTTACATCGCCCTCTTTCATCGAGAGCTCAAGAAATTTCCCATAAGATAATCTTTTACCATTCTCGCCCTTAGGTAAAGTAAAGGTTGACTTAGGGGCGCAGAGGATTGCGCTAATATCCTCTCCATGAGGCCTAAGCCCGGTCAAAGCAACAATATCCAATACAGTTGGACCCATCATGCCAAAATTAAAGTGGAAGGAGTTACTTGATGTTGGTTTTGACAAAGTCCCACATCGGTGGGCTTTGGAAAAATTGTTGGGATTTTTCCCTATAAAAGGAGGCCTAATGTTTAGGATTTATACACACCTCTCATTTGCCTTTATATCTTCTTAAGGCATTTGTATCTTCTCTCTTTAGTATTATTTCACTTGTATTTTT
>MCJB01051330.1:98333-114495 GCA_002018475.1 Nicotiana obtusifolia | reverse complement strand
GAATCATCAACCGTGTTGCTTGCGGTACCATTCGATCCTACCTTGGAAGAGAGCAGAAATATCCATACACAAAGGAAACTTCTGCAAGTAAATTATGGAAAGCATTGGAGGATAAATTTTTGAAGAAAAACAGTCAAAATAAATTGTACATGAAGAAGAGACTGTTTCGCTTCACCTATGTTCCTGGTACCACGATGAATGCACATATCACCAGTTTCAATAAGTTGGTCAAGGATTTGCAAAATATGGATGCAACTTTTGATAATGGTGATTTGGCCTTGATGTTGTTGGGGTCACTTCCTGATGAGTACGAGCACCTTAAAACTACTCTACTCCATGGGAATGACGAAATTTCTCTCAGAGAAGTTTGTTCGGCTTTGTACAGCTATGAACAAAGAAAGGGAGAAAAACAAAAAGGCAGAGAAGGAGAAGCACTGGTTGTGAGGGATCGTCCTCAAAATCAAACTAGGACAAAGAAGGGAAGATCTAAGTCTAGATCTAGACTCAGCAAAGATGAATGTGTCTTTTGTCGAGAAAAGGGCACTGGAAGAAAGACTGTCCGAAGTTGAAGAATAAGGCCAAACATAACAATGGAAAGGCCATTATGGATTCAAATATTGCTGATTGTGATGATTCAGACTTCTCATTAGTTACAACAGAGCCATCAACATCATCAGATATATGGTTGATGGACTCGGCTTGTAGCTATCATATGTGTCCCAACAGGGACTGGTTCGTGGACTTTCAAGAAGGAGAATATGGAGTCATCCACACAGCAGATAACAGCCCTCTTACCTCATATGGCATTGGTTCAATACGATTAAGGAACCATGATGGAATGATCAGAACATTAACAGATGTTCGATATGTACCAGATTTGAAGAAGAATCTCATCTCTGTGGGAGCCCTAGATTCAAAAGGGTTCAAAATCATTGCAGAAAATGGCGTGATGAGAGTATGCTCTGGTGCATTAGTGGTAATGAAGGCAAATCGAAAGAACAATAACATGTACCACTATTGTGGTAGTACAGTTATTGGGACAACGACAGTGACTTCCAGTGACGAAAAAGAGACGGAATCAACCAGGCTATGGCACATGCGCTTGAGACATGCTGGAGGCAAATCCTTGAAAACTCTATCAGATCAAGGATTGTTAAAAGGAGTTAAGGCTTACAACTTGGAGTTTTGCGAGCATTGTGTCAAAGGGAAACAGACAAGGGTTAAATTTGGTACAGCAATCCATAATACTAAAGGCATTTTGGATTATGTACACTCTGATGTTTGGGGTCCTTCCAAAACACCTTCATTGGGTGGGAAGCACTATTTTGTAACCTTTGTTGATGATTTTTCCCGAGGAGTGTGGGTGTATACAATGAAGAGCAAAGATGAAGTGTTGGGAATTTTTCTCAGCTGGAAGACGATGGTGGAGAATCAAACAGGCAGAAGGATCAAGTGTATTCGCACAGACAATGGAGGTGAATACAAAAATGATCATTTCAATAAAGTCTGTGAAAATGATGGCATCGTCCGACACTTCACTGTCAGACATATACCACAACAGAATGGAGTGGCAGAACGTATGAACCGGACCTTGCTGGAGAAGGTACAGTGTATGTTGTCCAATGCTGGCTTAGGCAAAGAATTTTGGGCTGAGGCAATTACATACGCATGCCACCTCATTAATCGTCTACCATCTGCTGCTATTGATAGCAAGACACCATTTGAAAAATGGTATGGAAAGCCTGCTGTAGATTATGATTCTTTGCACGTGTTTGGCTCAACTGCATATTATCATGTGACAGAGTCAAAATTAGATCCAAGGGCAAAGAAGGCTATTTTCATGGGGATTACTTCTGGAGTCAAAGGATATCGCTTATGGTGTCCTATGACAAAGAAAGTAATATTCAGCAGGGATGTTACCTTTGATGAATCTGCTATGGTAAAGAAGGTAACAAAAAATACCAAACAAAATGAGGGTGCTTCTAAGCAGGTGGAGTTTGAGGGAAATTTTATTTTTCCTACACAAGAAGTAGAGGAGGAAACAAATGAAGATCATCCTCTAGAAGAAGAGCCAGTAGAGAGGGAGATTCCAACTCAGGAATCTCAACAACAACTTGAATCAATAGCAACAAGCAGGCCAAAAAGGACAATAACAAAACCTGTTCGTCTCATAGAGACGGTCGCTTGTGCTGCCTCAATTATAGCTGATGATGTTCCTGCCACTTATAAAGACGCAGTCCAAAGTTCAGAAGAAGATAAGTGGAGGATTGCCATGAATGATGAAATACAGTCCCTTCATCAGAATCATACATGGAGATTGGCCAATCTCTCGAAGGGAAAGAAAGCAATTGGGTGCAAATGGGTATTTGCGAAGAAAGAAGGATTTCCTAACCAAGAAGATGTTCGCTACTAAGCAAGATTGGTGGCCAAAGGATATGCTCAAAAGGAGGGAATTGATTACAATGAAGTGTTTTCTCCAGTGGTAAAACATTCCTCCATTACAATTATGTTGGCTTTGGTAGCACAATTGGATTTGGAACTAGTTCAGATGGATGTAAAAACTGCACTTTTACATGGAAACTTGGAGGAGGAAATCTACATGACTCAGCCAGAAGGATTCAAAGTTGTTGGAAAAGAAAATATGGTCTGCAAACTTGAAAAATCGTTGTACGGATTAAAACAATCTTCTAGACAATGGTACAAACGATATGACAAGTTTATGTTGCGGCAAGGGTACAAGAGAAGCAAGTACGATCATTGTGTGTACTTGTGCAAGCTTAAGGATGGTTCCTTTATATATCTTCTCTTATATGTTGATGATATGTTGATAGCTTCCAAGGATTTGGAAGAAATTGATAAGTTGAAGATTCAACTGAAGAAGGAGTTCGAGATGAAGGATCTGGGTGAGGCAAAGAAAATTCTTGGTATGGAGATAATAAGAGATAGACGTTCAAAGAAACTCTGTTTATCTCAGAAAGAATATTTGAAAAGAGTACTACAACGTTTTGGCATAGATGAGAAGACTAAGCCAGTTAGTACTCCACTTGCTCCCCATTTTAAGCTAAGTACTACTATATCGCCAAAACATGAAGCTGAACAGGAGTATATGTCAAGGGTACCATACACAAATGTTGTTGGTAGCTTGATGTATGGAATGGTCTGTACGAGACCTGACATTTCACAAGCTATTGGAGTTATTAACAGATATATGCATAATCCAGGAAAGGAGCATTGGCAAGCTGTGAAGTGGATTCTACGGTATATTCATAATACTGTAGATGTTGGGTTAGTTTTTGAGCAGGAAAGCAATCAGTTTGTAGTTGGATATTGTGACTCAGATTTTGCGGGTGATCTGGACAAACGAAGGTCAACTACTGGTTATGTGTTTACTTTTGCAAAGGCACCAGTTAGTTGGAAGTCTACTTTACAGTCAACAGTTGCTTTGTCTACAACAGAGGCAGAGTACATGGCTATTACAGAGGCTGTGAAGGAGGCAATTTGGCTTCAGGGGTTGCTAAAGGAGCTTGGTAATTGAAAAAAAAGTATCACAATTTTTTGTGATAGTCAAAATGCTATTCAATTAGCGAAGAACCAAGTTTATCATGCAAGGACGAAGCACATTGATGTTCGGTATCATTTCGTACGAGAAATCATCGAAGAAGGTGGAGTCACGGTGAAGAAAATTCATACTACAGAGAATCCTGCTGATATGCTGACAAAAGTAGTGATTGCGATCAAGTTTCAACATTGTTTGGATTTGATCAACATTGTTGAACACTGAAGATTGAAGATGAAGACACAACCAAAATTTGTTATTGAAAGAAAATTGAAGATGTGGAATTTTGCCAAGGTGGAGATTTGTTAGTTTGGCAAAAGTCCCACATCGGTGGGTAGAGAAAATTTGGTTGGAATTTTTCCTATAAAAGGAGGCCTAATGTTTAGGATTTATACACACCTCTCATTTGCCTTCATATCTTCTTAAGACATTTGTATCTTCTCTCTTTAGTATTATTTCACTTGTATTTTTGGAGTGAAATAAAATCTTGGTTGTGTCCGAGGAAGTAGGCAAAATTGGCTGAACCTTATAAATTTTGGTGTTCCTTTTATTGTTGCTTTATTGTCTTATTTATTATTTAGTGGCTGTCATAATTTTAGTATAATAGTTGTGACTTATTCACACTATATACATTTGGCTTCCGCAATATTGAACGGGAAAACTTTGAGACAATTTTATATTTTTATTATGGAGACGCCATTTTGCCGGGACAGTTAGGGATGTCAAGAATTAAATTTAAGAAAGATAAGAAGTTTTCTTTTAGCTAGTGCCAAGAATTAGAGCATGGTAAAGGCGTTTATGAAGGGTCAACATGTGACCACTAATTCTACGACTGTTAACTGCAGCTTGCTTTTATGATGATGATGACCTGAGTCTGCAACTTAATGAAGAAAACAAAATTTGTATTATAGTGTTGGCAAATGCTGACTTATAAATCACAATCGATGAATGCGACTTATAAATCACAGAATGCAGTTTACAAATAGCAATTTACTAATGCGCCTTATAACTTGCAACTTAGACTAAGGAATGAACTTATAAATTGTAATTAACAAATGAGACTTATAAATCACTCGCAGACGAAAATGGGACTTATAGTCGCAATGGCAAATGCGACTTATAAACACAATAGAGAAATGTGACTTATGAATCGCAATTGATGAAAGAAACATATAAATCGTTATTGACGATACAATTTTTACACAGCAATTGAAAATGCAATTGAGAATGCGGCTTAAAAATCGCAAAATCAACTTATAAATTGGTGACTTATAAGATGAATGCAACGCATTATACATAATACGACTTGTAAGTTGCAATACTGAATATGATATTATGTACATAAGAATACGACTTATAAATCGCAATTGCTGAAAGCAACTTATAAATTGCAGTGCGACTTATACATCGCAATTGACGCTAAAATGTTAGTTTCAGGTAAATCTTCAACCAATCTATTGATATTATGTACTCTTTTTGAGTTTAGAGTACAACATAAAGCAAAGTTTACAAATATTTGAAATCGTTTAAAGTTTACTTTACAATTTGCATTTGTCTGGTAAACATGATAACACCATCACCATATTAGTCAGGGGCGGACTCACATGGTGTCAAGCGGGTTCAGTTGAACCTACTTTGCTAAGAAATTACACTGTGTATATTGATAAATTATATTTAAAACAGCTAAAATACGTTTAAATTAAAATCTTCGAACCATCTTTGTTGAAGTGGTAAAGAGGGCGCCAAATGTATGCAAGGTGCGGTGTTCGAATACCCCTTGTGGCGCCTGTTATCTTTGTATTTTTCTTGAAATCAATAAAAATTATTCTACAGTTTTACCAACTTAAAATATTAACCTATCTACAAAGTGAATTTTGGTTGTTTCTGTTGCGGAAGCCAAATGTATATAGTGTGAATGAGTCACAACTACTATACCAAAAATTATGACAGCCACCAAATAATAAATAAGACAATAAAGCAACAATAAAAGGAACACCAGAATTTACGAGGTTCGGCCAATTTTGCCTACTTGCTCGGACACAACCAATATTTTATTCCACTCCAAAAATACAAGTGAAATAATACTAAAGAGAGAAGATATAAACGCCTTAAAAAGATATGAAGGCAAATGAGAGGTGTGTATAAATCCTAAACATTAGGCCTCCTTTTATAGGGAAAATTCCAACCAAATTTTCTCTACCCACCGATGTGGGACTTTTGCCAAACTAACAAATCTCCACCTTGGCAAAATTCCACATCTTCAATTTTCTTTCAATAACAAATTTTGGTTATGTCTTCATCTTCGATCTTCAGTGTTCAACAATGTTGATCAAATCCAAACAATGTTGAAACTTGATTGCAGTCACTACTTTTGTCAGCATATCAGCAGAATTCTCTGTAGTATGAATTTTCTTAACCGTGACTCCACCTTCTTCGATGATTTCTCGTACGAAATGATATCGAACATCAATGTGCTTCGTCCTTGCATGATAAACTTGGTTCTTCGCTAATTGAATAGCATTTTGACTATCACAAAAATTGTGATACTTTTTTGTCCAATACCAAGTTCCTTTAGCAACCCCTGAAGCCAAATTGCCTCCTTCACAGCCTCTGTAATAGCCATGTACTCTGCCTCTGTTGTAGACAAAGCAACTGTTGACTGTAAAGTAGACTTCCAACTAACTGGTGCCTTTGCAAAAGTAAACACATAACCAGTAGTTGATCTTCGTTTATCCAGATCACCCGCAAAATCTGAGTCACAATATCCAACTATAGACTGATTGCTTTCCTGCTAAAAAACTAACCCAACATCTACAGTATTATGAATATACCGTAGAATCCACTTCACAGCTTGCCAATGCTCCTTTCCTGGATTATGCATATATCTGCTAATAACTCCAACAACTTGTGAAATGTCAGGTCTCCTACAGACCATTGCATACATCAAGCTACCAACAACATTTGCATATGGTACCCTTGACATATACTCCTGTTCAGCTTCATGTTTTGGCGACATAGTAGTACTTAACTTAAAATGGGGAGCAAGTGGAGTACTAACTGGTTAGTCTTCTCATCTATGCCAAAACGTTGTAGTACTCTTTTCAAATATTCTTTCTGAGATAAACAGAGTTTCTTTGAACGTCTATCTCTTATTATCTCCATGCCAAAATTTTCTTTGCCTCACCCAGATCCTTTATCTCGAACTCCTTCTTCAGTTGAATCTTCAACTTATCAATTTCTTCCGAATCCTTGGAAGCTATCAACATATCATCAACATATAGGAGAAGATATATAAATGAACCATCTTTAAGCTTGCACAAGTACACACAATGATCGTACTTGCTTCTCTTGTACCCTTGCCGCAACATAAACTTGTCAAATCGTTTGTACCATTGTCTAGAAGATTGTTTCAATCCGTACAACGATTTTTCAAGTTTGCAGACCATATTTTCCTTTCCAACAACTTTGAATCCTTCTGGCTGAGTCATGTAGATTTCCTCCTCCAAGTTTCCATGTAAAAACGCCATCTGAACTAGTTCCAAATCTAACTGTGCTACCAAAGCCAACATAATTCTAATAGAGGAATGTTTTACCACTGGAGAAAACACTTCATTGTAATCAATTCCCTCCTTTTGAGCATATCCTTTGGCCACCAATCTTGCTTTGTAGCGAACATCTTCTTGGTTAGGAAATCCTTCTTTCTTTGCAAATACCCATTTGCACCCAATTGCTTTCTTTCTCTTCGGGAGATTGGCCAATCTCCATGTATGATTCTGATGAAGGGACTGTATTTCATCATTCATGGCAATCATCCACTTATCTTCTTCTGAACTTTGGACTGCGTCTTTATAAGTGGCAGGAACATCATCATCTACAATTGAGGCGGCACAAGCGACCGTCTCTATGAGACGAACAAGTTTTTTTATTGTCCTTTTTGGACTGCTTGTTGCTATTGATTCAAGTTGTTGTTGAGATTCCTGAGTTGGAATCTCCCTCTCTACTGGCTCTTCTTCTAGAGGATAATTTTCATTTGTTTCCTCCTCTACTTCTTGTGTAGGAAAAATAAATTTTCCCTCAAACTCCACCTGCTTAGAAGCACTCTCATTTTGTTTGGTATCTTCTGTTACCTTCTTTACCATAGCAGATTCATCAAAGGTAACATCCCTGCTGAATATTACTTTCTTTGTCATAAGACACCATAAGCGATATCCTTTGACTCCAGAAGTAATTCCCATGAAAATAGCCTTCTTTGCCCTTGGATCTAATTTTGACTCTGTCACATGATAATATGCAGTTGAGCTAAACACGTGCAAAGAATCATAATCTACAGCAGGCTCTCCATACCATTTTTCAAATGGTGTCTTGCTATCAATTGCAGCAAATGGTAGACGATTAATGAGGTGGCATGCATATGTAATTGCCTCAGCCCAAAATTCTTTGCCCAAGCCAGCATTGGACAACATACACCGTACCTTCTCCAGCAAGGTCCGGTTCATACGTTCTGCCACTCCATTTTGTTGTGGTGTATGTCTGACAGTGAAGTGTCAGACGTTGCCATCATTTTCACAGACTTTATTGAAATGATCATTTTTGTATTCACCTCCATTGTCTGTGCGAATACACTTGATCCTTCTGCTTGTTTGATTCTCCACCATCGTCTTCCAGTTGAGAAAAATTCCCAACACTTCATATTTGCTCTTCATTGTATACACCCACACTCTTCGGGAAAAATCATCAACAAAGGTTACAAAATAGTGCTTCCCACCCAATGAAGGTGTTTTGGAAGGACCCCAAACATCAGAGTGTACATAATCCAAAATGCCTTTAGTATTATGGATTGCTGTACCAAATTTAACCCTTGTTTGTTTCCCTTTGACACAATGCTCACAAAACTCCAAATTGCAAGCCTTTACTCCTTTTAACAATCCTTGATCTGATAGAGTTTTCAAGGATTTTCCTCCAGCATGTCCCAAGCGCATGTGCTATAGCCTGGTTGATTCCGTCTCTTTTTCGTCACTGGAAGTCACTGTCGCTGTCCAATAACTGTACTACCACAATAGTGGTACATGTTATTGTTCTTTCGATTTGCCTTCATTACCACTAATGCACCAGAGCATACTCTCATCACTCTATTTTCTGCAATGATTTTGAACCCTTTTGAATCTAGGGCTCCCACAGAGATGAGATTCTTCTTCAAATCTGGTACATATCGAACATCTGTTAATGTTCTGATCATTCCATCATGGTTCCTTAATCGTATTGAACCAATGCCATATGAGGTAAGAGGGCTGTTATCTGCTGTGTGGATGACTCCATATTCTCCTTCTTGAAAGTTCACGAACCAGTCCCTGTTGGGACACATATGATAGCTACAAGCCGAGTCCATCAACCATATATCTGACGATGTTGATGGCTCTGTTGTAACTAATGAGAAGTCTGAATCATCACAATCAGCAACATTTGAATCCATAACGGCCTTTCCATTGTTATGTTTGGCTATATTCTTCAACTTCGGACAGTATTTCTTCCAGTGCCCCTTTTCTCGACAAAAGGCACATTCATCTTTGCTGAGTCTAGATCTAGACTTAGATCTTCCCTTCTTTGTTCGCGTTTGATTTTGAGGACGACCCCTCACAACCAGTGCTTCTCCTTCTTTGCCTTTTTGTTTTTCTCCCTTTCTTTGTTCATAGCTGTACAAAGCCGAACAAACTTCTCTGAGAGAAATTTCGTCATTCCCATGGAGTAGAGTAGTTTCAAGGTGCTCGTACTCATCAGGAAGTGACCCCAACAACATCAAGGCCAAATCACCGTCATCAAAAGTTGCATCCATATTTTGCAAATCTGTGACCAACTTATTGAAACTGGTGATATATGCATTCATCGTGGTACCAGGAACATAGGTGAAGCGAAACAGTCTCTTCTTCATGTACAATTTATTTTGACTGTTTTTCTTCAAAAATTTATCTTCCAGTGATTTCCATAATTTACTTAAAGAAGTTTCCTTTGTGGATGGATATTTCTGCTCTCTACCAAGGTAGGATCGAATGGTACCGCAAGCAACACGGTTGATGATTCTCCAATCTTCTTCTCCAATAATATCTGGTTTCTTTTCTTCAATGGCAAGGTCTAGCCCTTGTTGAAAAAGGACATCTAGAACCTCGCCTTGCCACATCCCAAAATGTCTTGACCCGTCAAAAATTTTTACCGCAAATTTCGCATTTGACACAATTCTTGTCATAAGCGAAGATGCCAACGATGACGTATTATTGACACTTGATGTTGATTCTTCTTGTTTATTGTCTCCCATTTTTGACACAAAATATTATTTAATAGCTGGCGACACAAATCAAGATTATTTCCTTTCTGGTGTGGAAGATCAACCTAAGTTGCAACCACAGAGCATACTCAGATAGAACCTTGACTCAGTTACCAAGATAAATCTTTTCTGATGTGGAAGATCAGACTATGCTGCAACCACAGAGCATACTTAGACAGTACCTTAGCTCTGATACCAATTGTTGCGGAAGCCAAATGTATATAGTGTGAATGAGTCACAACTACTATACCAAAAATTATGACAGCCACCAAATAATAAATAAGACAATAAAGCAACAATAAAGGAACACCAGAATTTACGAGGTTCGGCCAATTTTGCCTACTTCCTCGGACACAACCAATATTTTATTTCACTCCAAAAATACAAGTGAAATAATACTAAAGAGATAAGATACAAATACCTTAAAAAGATATGAAGGCAAATGAGAGGTGTGTATAAATCCTAAACATTAGACCTCCTTTTATAGGGAAAATTCCAATCAAATTTTCTCTACCCACCGATGTGGGACTTTTGCCAAACTAACAGTTTCTATCTTAAATTTTGAGAAAACATGAAAGTATATTTGTTAAATTATTTAAGAACAAAAAAAGTGATCGAACCCTATTTGTCTTATCTGACACTACTTATCTGAATAGCCGTCATCATTTTTTACTGATCTGTTTGTATAAAAAGTTCGACACTAATATTAATATAGGGTGGTTTAATAACTTTCCGTCTGTAAAATCACCAAAGCTCAACAACTGAGCAACAGATTTGGTGTTAAACCAGAAGAGTAGCACCGGTCTTTAAGAAACACATACTTTTTTCAAACATAAATTTGGACGTAACATTTTTAGAAGGTCATCTAACAGCAACAAGAATGTAGCATCAGCCTTCTCTTTTCTTAACAATTCAATCAAAAGTTATAACCAAAACAAACTAAGGGCGGCAATAAAAAAAATTCCATTTTTTTCGGAAAATTTTTAATTTTTTTTTTCAAAATCAACGTTTGACCATATAAATTTTAAATTTCACTTTAAATTGAATCTCAGAATTTTGCGAAAATTTGAATACTCCAAAAAGCTGTATTTAAAAAAAATTCACTTCAAATCACTCATAAAAAATAAAAAACAGCTCCAAATTCTATTTATGTCCAAACACAATTTTAATTTTCAAATACCATTTTCACTTTTTCCCGAAATTTCACCATTCTTATATCCGAATGTCCACTATGATTTATTGCATATATATCATCATTTTGGAGCACCTCATGTCGAGACGTCTGCACCAGCTCTGTCTAATGCAAAATATACTCTTAGGATTGTCTCTAGTTAACAATCCATGAGGACTAACAGACAGCAAGTACTAGTGTCTCATTACAAGAAAATTGCATAAAGAACAAACTATCTTTTTATTGGTACTATGTTTTCCATCCATGTATTACTTATTTAAAGAGATTTTAAGAGTACTCTCTTATCACATCTCACTTATGAGAGAAGCTGCAGTAGTAGTATTTTCAGCAGAAATGTCCCAAAATCTATCTGAAAACCCAAAGTTGAGTGGATATTTGGGCTGCTTGTTTGGGGAAAACAATCCAAAATGTTTCTCCAATTCAGGGTTCTTGTTATTCTCATCAAACATGGCAAATAAATAGGTCTCAATGACTCTATTAGGCCTTCTTGGACTACCCCTTTTAACATGCTGAATTAAGTTGTTGTAATAAGTTGCTGCGTTGTTTGTTGTCGCTGCAAATGCGCCAGCCGACGGCCAGCCACTCTCGGACACAACAATCTCTATCGAGCCCCCTCCGGCTCGAGACAGGGCAGCATACACAGCATCCAACATTGCATCAAACAAGTTCCTATATCCAAGTGAACCATCTTGTACCACCACATTAGGTGCAGTGAAAAGAGCATAGGGGAGAGAAATGTCACGCGGATTACCAGCATAGCTAAAATAAGGATAAACATTAACGAGTAAAGGCGAATTTATGCCCCTTAAAAACCCAATAATCGGATCAATGAACGACCGAACGTCGTTCCTAAACGAACCCTGTGATGGTGGAAAAGAGTTCCCAATCAAGGTCATATCTACAGAAGTTGAGACTTTGATATTGTTTTGCAAACCAGATGAAGAAATTGCATTCCGAATGTTCCTCATGGCCGGAAGAAGATATCGGCTAAGTGAAGATGTGCCTGTTACAGGGCTGACTTCATTTCCAACGGCAATATACCTGTTGAAGATATAATTAAATAAATAAAAGCCTACACTCGCTAACAGTTTAAGTTTTTAAATAAGATGATTATACACTTAAATAAGGTATTAGAGCAGTCACATTTTCTGAATGTGAGTCTTACCGGCACCTATTATCAAAAAGAACTCCATGTGCTTGACCAAGAAAAAAAATAAGCCGCACGTGAGGGACAATGTTGAAGACATAATTAAATAAATAAAATATAATTTTTGTAACAGATGATATAGTCACACAATTTAACAGTACCTAAATTTAACCGCTGGCCAGAAATTTCTGACATTCCTCTGCACCCAATTATTTGCATTTGAAGGGTTGGCAGCAATATTTTGGAGATCTGAATTGGGAACTCCTACCATAACTTCAATGTTGGAGCCTCTTAAAGCTTGTAAAGCTGCTTGATTTGGATCATAAAGCCTCATTCTTCTTATGTTTCTTGACTTGTAGAGCTGTACAACTTGTGATGCTGGTGGCAAGTTGTTGCCTAGCATTCCATAGCAAACACCTACTGATTGAGCCCCTTCCCAATAAGAATAAAAAATAGTGTTACATATAATAATTAGTTATGAAATTATTGCAAAGTAAAAATAGCCGGGGAATAGGTTAAAATACATTTCTGCTTTATGAAATATCTTAATTTTACTTGGGGTTTGTTCATATTTTTTGCGTTACCAAATCATCTTGTATTTATCCTTGAGATTAACTGATCTCTAACATTATTGACTTTGAAATTTTGTAGTTATCATCAAAATGGCTCAAACACAAAATAGAAGACTATTATTGACTTTGGAATTCAATATTTTAGACTTTCTTTTGCAATTTTTGTTGGGAGGGAGTGGCATACCTACTATCTCAGTGCTGGTAACAAGTAATCCTAGCAGTATAATAGCAGCCATTTGAAGAGTAAAATGTTTATGTGAGGTAGCCATGAAGAAAGGCTTTTGTTAGAAACTAATTAATATTAAGCTTTCACATAACATCTCGTTTATATAGAGATAGCCTTAAGCCTTGAGTAAAAAGAATATAATCGAGTAGTGAATCAAATTGAGACGCCAAGAATTCATTTTTTAAATTATATTTTGCTTGTTCTCATTTCACAAAGATCATTATTTTAAGCTAATCACTAGATGACACATTTACGATGACAAGAATAATGTGCAAATTTTCGTTATTATTATTACTCTTTATTTTGTAAGTTAAGAGCCGCCAGGTTGACGTGTTTTCTTTGAATATAATGTCCATAGAGTACTATCTTAATTTCTTGGTCAACTTCATTTTTGTAGAAAAAGAAGATGAGTTTGTTGATGTAGAAGATTAATATTTTCTCTAAATTAAGGTGACTTGCCAAATGCTGCATTGACTTTAATATAAGATATAGCTAGTTAAATTCTTTCATCCTCCACATCCATACCATAGATGAATTGCTAGTATTTAATTAATATTAAAAGTCTACAACTAATAAAGTTTATCTTTTTAAAGCGATTATCTATATTTATATCAATATTTATTTATTTATATTATTATAAAAGCATGAATAAAATATTACAGAAATAACATTTTAATGTTAAGCATAATAACTCACAACAAAAGGGCATAATTGAAATTCTAGACATTAGCCTTGTAATCCTATTAGTTTTAGGACATAATATTATACGTTAAGAATCCTACATAATTATCTTTAGGAATCCTATTAGTATAATTATTTTCGAGCATAGATATATAATAGTACATGTTCGCATTTAAACTTAATACCTTTAGGAATACATTAGATTTCCTATTAGTATAATACTTTTGGGATATGGACATATTTTTTTCTTGAAATCAATAAAAATTATTCTACAGTTTTACCAACTTAAAAAATTAACCTATCTACAAAGTGAATTGGTTGTTTCTATCTTAAATTTTGAGAAAATATGAAAGTATATTTGTTAAATTATTTAAGAACAAAAAAAGTGATCGAACCTTATTTGTCTTGTCTGACACTACTTATATGAATAGCCGTTAACATTTTTTACTGAATCTGCTTGTATAAAATTTTGGGTTCGATACTGATATTAATATAGGGTGGTTTAATAACTTTCCGTGTGTAAAATCACCAAAGCTCAACAACTGAGCAACAGATTTGGTGTTAAACCAGAAGAGTAGCACCGGTCTTTAAGAATCACATACTTTTTTCAAACATAAATTTGGACGTAACATTTTTAGAAGGTCATCTAACAGCAACAAGAATGTAGCATCAGCCTTCTCTTTTCTTAACAATTCAATCAAAAGTTATAACCAAAACAAACTAAGGGCGGCAATAAAAAAAATTCCATTTTTTTCGGAAAATTTTTAATTTTTTTTTTCAAAATCAACGTTTGACCATATAAATTTTAAATTTCACTTTAAATTGAATCTCAGAATTTTGCAAAAATTTGAATACTCCAAAAAGCTGTATTTAAAAAAAATTCACTTCAAATCACTCATAAAAAATTAAAAACAGCTCCAAATTCTATTCATGTCCAAACACAACTCTAATTTTCAAATACCATTTTCACTTTTTTTCGAAATTTCACCATTCTTATATCCGAATGCCCACTAAGATTTACTGCATGTATATCATCATTTTGGAGCACCTTATGTCGAGACGTCTGCACCAGCTCTGTCTAACTGCAAAATATACTCTAGGATTTATGACCGAAAGAGCACCAGTTTTTATATGTCTGTTAATTTTACCTTTTCTTAAAACCACAAGGAATGACGTCAAATGTTATGACTCGTTTTACGCCCCAATTTATTTCTTTGATTATATTAATTGAAATTAAGTTGAGAAAATGTACTCGAAGAAAATTGAAAAGAAATGAGACACATGGTCTCGTTTGCGAAAGTCTAAGTCACAAAAGTCAACTCGAAATTGACTTTTGAGTTAGAAGGCTCGGATTTGAATTCCGACGACTCGACTAGCTTCGGGATAGTATATATGACTTAGACGAGTGACCAGAATAAATTTAATAGACCTCGAACAGCATGAAAATTGAATCGAGGAAGTTCGGAATACCGGTTGAAACGTCGAATTTTGATCCGGAAGTCGGAATGAAATTCCGAAAGTTGCTGTAGGTTCCTTATGTAATTTTGGACTTGCGTGCAAATTTTCAGACCATTCGGACTTCGTTTGGTCGAGTTCGGATCGAAGGATCGAATTGAGGATCCTTAGAGTTCATCGAATTGCTTTCAATGCAAATTCTATAAAATGATGTTCGTTTTAATGTTCCAAAGATTGGAACAAGTTTGAATGAGGTTATAGAACATGTGTGCATGTTCGGATAAAGTCCCGGGGGTCTCGGGTGAATTTTGAATGGTCAACGGAACTAAATTCGCCGCTCTATAAAGCATTTACCTCAGATTTTCTGGTGTAGTTGATATTAAAATTAGCAAACAACCTCCAAATTCAATTTCGTTTGAAGAATTAGCTCCGTCTTGAAATTACGGAGCCGTAGCAAAAAGAATCGTCCAAATCGGACTTCGTATGAAAAAGTTAGAGTAATCTTTGTAAAAGAAAGAAAGAAAATTGCTAAGGGGTCGCGAAATTTCTGATTTTTCAGCATTCTTGGCCAACTTTTCAGCTACTATAAATATGAACCTAGGGTTCATTTGGGGCATATCAGAAACATAAAACTCAAATACCCACGAAGTAAAACCCTTGCAAACATCAAAGATCATTAGAAATCAACCCTCAAACTCACATGCACTTAAGGTTCAAGCATTAATCTTACAAACAAAGGGGGTTGCATTATCTTCAAAACGTTTGGGGCCATTTAAGAAGAAGATTGAAAGTGAAGTTGAGGCAAATAGAGAGGGAATCACAATAAAATCGTCGGGTAAGTATTCTATGCCCTAAATCCCTCTTAGTATGTAATTTCTATACTTAATCCCATCATAAATTCACGAATTTGTGAAAGAGAAGGACCTAAGGTTCTTCTCAATTTCAAGAAAATATGAAAATTGGGGATTTAGGCCGATTCGAAGTCGAAACACGACGAATCTTATATGGGTGAACTCG
>MCJB01051330.1:70597-96711 GCA_002018475.1 Nicotiana obtusifolia | reverse complement strand
GGGGGGGGGGGGGAGGAAGAATGGAAATCCCTCGCTTTATGGATGGGACATTTTGATCCCCTTTTTCTCTCATCCTTCCCCGATTTTTCAGGGATTGGCCTCTTCCCTGAGGCAATCCATGGGATTCAAAAGATAGAGAAGGAACTTTCTGTGTCCTATGCCGTCATCACTAACCATTCCCCTTCTCTTTGCATTTCTTGATCGGTCGCTTCCCTTCGCTTTCATGCGGAAGGTTTCCCCTACTAGCCTGAAAGAAAGAATGATTTTTAAATAAAGCGTGTTGAATAGTTGTTTTATGTGGTCATCTATCTTTAAGGAGAAGTCGTGTGATTTCTCCAGAGACCGCTGATGCAGGCCAACCTGATCAAGCTACGTTCATGTCTAGGAAGAAGCTACATTCATGCTATGATTGCGCAATGATGGAAGAAGCGGGTAGCATGTCGGATAAGACAAGAAAAGGTGTTGGTTAGCCTTGGAGAAGGAGGGCCGTGCGGTCGTGCGCTAGTTGAGGCCGCGAACTCAATGAACGCTTCAACTAGCTCTAATTAGTTATTTGTGTAGTTAATCTTGAATAAGACAATGACACTTATTTGGCCTTGCGTGGTCACTTGACACTTAGCCAAATTATTGGCCTTTTTACTTGTTATTCTTTTCCTAGTTGATTTAGGTTAGCTAGTTATTCTTTTCCTAGTTAATTTAGGACAAGGCTCATTCTATATAAACCTAAACACTTCATTATTTTTGGTACCTTACATTATTTTTAAAAAAGAAAATCGGAAGCACTTTGCTCCCAAATCTGGTGTGACTTTTAACTTGTCCAATTTTGGTGTGATTCAAAATTGAACTTATTTTTTTGTTTGATCGAATAATTTGCAAGACAGTCGTTGTCTTGAGGGTCGTTCGTATAGTATAGGTATTCCTTGATTTCATCAAAAAGGTAAGTAGACTAGTTCCTACTTGTTGTCTTGATAATTCATAGAGCATCTTGCTTCTATCTTTTGTTTTCTTGTTTCGCGTTTAATATTGCATCAGTTGGTATCAGAGCAACTTTTGTTTATATTGCATCAGTTGGTATCAGAGCTTGAAAAATGGTTTGTTCTTACAATCCCAATTCTGTTCTTCGTTCCGTTTAGGCTCTTTCTTTAGTTTCGTTTTTGATAATTAGAAAAAAGAAAAAAAAGTGACAAAAAATAAAAGAAGAAAGAAAAACCAAAAATTTGAGTCGTTGAATCATCTAGGAATTAAAGTCTTGAAGATTGATTGATAAAGAATCGTTCTTGAACCAAATCTTGAAGTTCTTGATCGTTAGAAACTGATAATCTTGATATCTTCAAACTCTAGTTGAAACCTTGAAGGTGCACGATTGAATCTTGAAAATCTTGAAGTTCTTGAAGAGTTTTACGTTGTTCTTGAAGAGGTTCTTGAATCTTCAAATGTTCTTAACAAGATTGTCTTGAATTATTGAAGTTCTTGAAATTTAATTTGTTGTTCTTGAAAGAGTATTGTTGAAAAACGTGGAAGAGGGCCTAAAAATTGTAATGGAGGCCGAATTTGGGAGGAGAAAGAGGAGGAATAGGAAAACCTAATTCTAGTCCATGGAGGAAACAACTCCCAATTCAAAAAGGAGAAGTTTCAAGGAGTGAAATTCTATTTGGACAAGGAGGGGAGGGGCGAATTTGTGTTGGAAAATGAGAAGGGGGGCCGGAAATCCTAAGGGCTAAGGAGAGAGGATTGGTTTTCTCCAAACTAAAGTGGAAAAGCTTCTAAAATTTCATTATCTCTTCTATTTCGAATTTCCTTCTTTGATTGCATTAATTCTAATTAGTAATTCTTAGGTAATTTTCTACTTAAGTAATTACGAATCTTTGAGCTTGTAGGACCTCGTGCTAAAACTCAGAATTTCCACTTTCATAGATAATTCTTGGCTTCTTGTGTTCACTTAAAAAGCTGTCCGCCTATCGAGTCACATAATTTCACTCACCCCGAAGAAAACTATTGATCTTGTGAACTTGAAAGGTCGCTAAGGAACTTGGTCAATTAGAGGAAGCCAATTTGAAGACAAGTGTGAAATCTTGCCTGAAAATTTGAGTGAATCCGAGAGTCATTCAAAAAAGTGAGAGAGAGTAGTTTTGACTAACCTTAACACATTCTCTAGTCTTGTTTCTTTTGCAGGTACATGGCTACGGAAGGAGAAAAGGTTGTGACTAACATTACTTTGGCCGACCTCTTGGCCGAAGTAAGGGACATTAGCGCCCGAGTGGAAACATTGAAAGGTCCTCTAGCAATCAGAAGCATGTCGGAGAAGGAACTAGTGACGGTTCCACCATTAGACCCGAGCAGTTCGTGGAGTTAACTCGCCAAAATGAGCTGAGGGACGAAGGTGCTCAAAATGTTAGGACCATGAGGATTTCCCGGGGTGTCAGACCACCATTAATGCCAGCCCCGAGAAACATAGCACACGTCGGGGATATAAGAGCAACCCGAGAGGATGATCAACTCGAGTTTGAGGAATTTGAAGATGATGATTTGGGGCCACAGAATCCGAGAGTAGGGCAACGGAATGGAGGCTGAGACTAGATGGGAAGATGTGGTTATGATCATGGTCCGATAGGGAGGCTTAGAGGTTTTGGTGGAAGGAACTTAGAGTATGAGTTTGATGAGTATGCTGAGCATTATGAGGACTTCCAACCAATCTTACCAAACCGAGGGGGCCGGGACCATGTCCGAGATAGTGGGTTGAACATCATCAAGGTTACTATCCCTGTTTTCGAAGGAACTAGTGATCCTGACAGATTTTTAGAAAAGAAGCGTCAAGTTGAGCGGATATTTGAAATTAATGATATGTATGAGGAGAAGAAGGCTACATATGCCATTGCTGCTTTTGAGTCCTATGCTTCTACTTGGTGGGAGGCTGAGAAAAGATCTAGAGTTAGACATAACTAGCCTGCACGCATAACTTGAGTGGAATTGAAGCAAATAATGACCCGTAAATATGTGAACCCGCGACACAAGGAAGAACAGTTACGGAAGTTGTATGATTTGAAACAAGGGTTGAAGACCGTGGAAGAATACTATGATGACTTTGAGAAAATTCGTCTATCACTTGACATGGAAGACGAAGAAGAAAATGAGGCTATCATCCGATTCAAGAATGGGTTGAATAATGATATCTCTAATCAGTTGAGGCTACATGTGTTCATTGCTCTTCATGATGTGTTCTTAGCTGCCATTGAAGCCGAAAAGATGATTAAAGAAAGCCGGGCAGCTCGATTTAGAGGGGGTTCCGATTCCACTATATTACATCAAACAAAGAGTGGAAGACGCCGAACACTGAGGGAGCAAGCCAAACCCGAGAGCCTATGGCAAGCCAAAACCGAGAGCCTAAGAAGCTAGCAAAAGCCGCGGCACCTAGGGTTGAACCTAAGGGGTCCGGAGGTAATTCTAAGACTCAACTCAATTCTCCTAGTGCATCTTCTTTTTAGTGTCACAAATGCAAAGGCTATGGAAATTTCGCTAAGGATTGTCTAACATGGAGGACCATGTTAATTCTTGATGATGGTACTGTGTGTGAAGAAGAAAGTGAAGAGGAGATTGAGGAAGATAAGGGGGTGGAATTGGTTGACTGCGGCGAAGGAGAGTTGGAAGATGAGGGTGTGGGCATGTTCTTAGTGGTACTTAGGAACTTGAGCACTATGAGCGTGCAAGAAGAAGGAGATGTGTAGCGTGAGAACTTGTTTCATGCTAGATGTAGGGTGAAAGGAAATATGTGCTTGATGATCATTGATTCCGGAAGTTTCACTAATATAGTAAGCCATACATTAGTGACACAACTTAGTATACCTACGAGGAAACATCCCCATCCTTATCGATTGCAATGGTTGAGTGAATGTGGTGAGTTAAAGGTGGTAAAGCAGACACTTATTAAGTTCAAGGTGGGAGCTTATCAAGATGAAATCTTGTGCGATGTAGTGCCTATGCAAGTGTGCCATTTACTGTTGGGTAGGCCTTGGCGGTTTGATAGGTGTGTTGGTCATGATGGAAAGGCCAACACTTATACGGCTAAGCTGGAGGGCAAGAGTTATGTACTTAAGCCCTTGACACCTAAACAAGTTAGTAATGATTACAAGCGCATGCGAGAGCTGAAAGAGACGGCTAAAGCTAAGGGTGCTTGTGTAGTTCATAAGGGTGTGTTTACTTGAGTTCTAATGATGAAATTTCTACTAACGTTCACCCCTTGCCTAGTGTTGTTGATGATGTTTTACAGGAATATGTAAACATGCCCCGAGGAGATGGTTCATTCCAAGTATTGCAGGAGATCAATAACAACGCCTATGTTATAGACCTACCTAGTGAGTATAGTGTTTCTAAGACATTCAACGTTTCTGACTTAACTCCTTGTGTTGCAGGTAGTGCCGCTTTGAAAGATGAAGATGGTTCGATTTCGAGGACGAAATCTTCTCAAGAAGGGGAAAATGATGCAGGCCAACCTGATCAAGTTATGTTCATGTCTGGGAAGAAGCTACATTCATGCTATGATTGCGCAATGATGGAAGAAGCGGGTAGCATGTCAGATAAGAAAAGAAAAGACGTTGGTTAGCCTTGGAGAAGGAGGGCCGTGTGGCCGTGTACTAGTTGAGGCCGAGAACTCAATGAATGCCTCAACTAGATCTTATTAGTTATTTGTGTAGTTAATCTTGAATAAGACAATGGCACTTATTTAGCCCTGTGTGATCACTTGACACATAGCCAAATTATTGGCCTTTTTACTAGTTATTCTTTTCCTAGTTGATTTAGGTTAACTAGTTACTATTTTCCTAGTTAACTTAGGATAAGGCTCATTCTATATAAACCTAAACACTTCATTATTTTTGGTACCTTATATTATTTTTATAAAAGAAAATCTGCAGCACTTTGCTCCCAAATCCCGAGTGACTTTTAACTTGTCCAATTTTGGAGTGATTCAAAATTGAACTTGTTCCTTTGTTTGATCGAACAATTTGCAAGACAGTCGTTGTCTTGAGGGTTGTTCGTATAGTATAGGTACTCCTTGATTTCATCAACAAGTAGACTAGTTCCTATTTGTTGTCTTGATAATTCATAGAGTGTCTTGCTTCTATCTTTTGTTTTCTTATTTCCGCATTTAATATTGCATCAATCGCCGTGAGTTCTTTGCCAAATTAGGCGGAGTGGGTGGCCTCTGTGGCCACAGAAGTCATGGGTGATCACTTGTCCGATGCTTTGGGCGAAACCAATTCCTAGGGTGTGACGGGCGTCAGATGCCTTAGGTCTGTATATCTTTAAAAGCTCAGATGGAGAGAATAAACGGACTCCTCGAAGGCTAAGTAAGTCACTTTACTGCAATCCAAAAGGACTTACGCTGTTGGGTGTTAGGTAAACCAACCGCACATTTCAAGCGAAGAAGTGAAAGCTACTCGTCTGTAACGGTTGGAGCGGACCTTCAAGGTATTACATCAAACGCTCAATTAATTTTCAACTATAAATAGCTCAACCTTCTAGTTTCCTCGTCATCACTTTGTAACCAAGAATCCAAGAATATCTCTTCTAGTTCAGTGTAGTAATACACACAGAACTATGGCTAGAACCATCAATCTTTGCATTTTATTGGTTACAATGATGTTAATGGCAGTGAATGAGAAGTCAGAAGCTGCTCGTCAACTTTTGCAAGCCAACAATCCACCTGCTGGCTCAAGCATTCCTTCTTTTCCCACAATTCCAGGAATCCCATACATCTCAAGTTTTCCAAGAGGTAGAGGGAATGCCACCAATTCCAAGTATTCCAATTACTGTTCCCACAATTTCTGCAGGGATATCAAGATTTGCAATGCCACCAATGCCTTCTTCATTCCCTTCTTCCCAAGAATATTCCCTTCTATCTCATCCATTCCGTTCTTCGCAGCACCACCTCCTAAGAATTTATTCTGGATTTGCTTGGATTATTGTTACGTGCCGTTTCATAATGTATTGTATTGTATTGTATTGTACTGTATTGTTTGATGAATATAACGTTTGGATAAATTGTTTTGGCCGTTGTTTCATGATGTCATGCACCAACAATATGAAGAATAAACTTGCAACATTACTTAAAAAAAATAGGATGCAGAGTAGAATTATTATATAAAAATGTAGGATAAAGGATGAAATATGATTATTTAATAATATGGAAGGGCAAGATGAGAGGAAAAAAATAAGGAAACAACGCCGCCATGATTTTTGGTTTAATTCTCTATATTTTGATAGTAGTTTAACCTCATTCTCAAGTGTTCTTAATAATTTAGTGGTTAAAACTTGCCAAAAAATGCGCCTAATTGTCGTTCTTTGGCTGATAGAGAGTTGAAAGAAGAATTGAAGGCATTTTTGAAGTTCTGGGACGAAAAGCTGCTCAAATTGAAGAAAAGGACCAAGTACAAAAACAATGCATTTTCCCTCTAATGTGCGCTGAGTGGGTGCAAGGTCAAAGGTAGAGCCCACGGTGTGCGCGAGCACAAATTTCTGGGCAAAAATCATAAGGATATTTTTGTCTTTGGAGCAAATTCTACATGATATTACAACTTCTTCTCACTCCCCCAGCCACTATCATTCGACCTGGAAAGGAGAGAACATTACTTTCGAAGCAAGGAAGGGTTCAGAAGAGTCCAAAAATCATCCTGATCTAAGATTTGAAGAGTTTCTCTCAACTTTTCTTATTTTCGTTTATTATGAAGATTGTTTTGAGAATAATCATTATATTTTTTAGTATAAACATGAGTAGCTAAATTCCCTATCTAGGGAATTGATGAACCCGTTGTTAGACGATTTTGAGTAAATATTCTTGAATCGTTGATACTTATTCTATTTATTTGGCTGTGGTTTTAATGAATTCAATTGTTTGAGCTCGCAATTGTTTATGCCTTATTTCTTATTATTCTTGAGAAAGATTGACAAGGTTGTGTCAGTCAAACAACAATTCATCGGGCTGAATTAAGGGATTACTTCACTCGATTTAGAATTGTCACGGAGACATCATGATTTGACTGTGACTTAGAATTGGACGAGTTTATTATCTTGATTATTTTGGAAAAAATAGTTTAAGAATGGTGTCGTTAGTAGTTGGGAAACTCTAACTAACAATTTTAGGTCCAAGATTGATAGAATAATATCAAACAAAATTTCAGGATTTCACTCAGAGCTAGCCCGACAATTGGTTCTCTACCTTAGACCTTTTTACTGTCTGCAAATTTCGTAAGTTATTCTCCACTTCTAGTTTAGTTTGTTGTTAGCTAGTTAAATATAATTTATTAGTTAATTTCCATAAAATCCAAGTATATTTGTCTTTTTTTGTTCAACTTGGATTATTTAGTAATTGAGTCAACTAGAACGCTTCATAGTTTCTTGTGGGGTTCGACCCCGACTCATAGTTGGATAAGTTATATTGCATACGATCGTAGCATGTCTCTTATCGAGGTGTGTTTTGGACGTCATCACATCACACTAAATCCGTCGGTCCATAAAGTAATACTTTTTGTCTTTACATAACAATGGATTTAACTATACAATAAAATTTAAGTAACAATAAGACAAACATTGTATTTAAAGTAATAACACGATACAATACAATAGGTAACAACCGTCCAAACAAGCCGTCAATGTAATACTCAGTGTAATCCCATAAATATGGTCTGAGAAGAGTACTGTATACGCATATCTTACCTTTACCTTGGAATTAATTATTCTAGGGTCACAGTACTATTTTGCTTATGTGTGGAGTTGTTCCGTCCTCATTCGTAGTATTATGGTCTGATTTGTGATTAGTTTACATGTTGTCTTTGATTGCATTGCAAGTTCTTGAATATTCAGGGGAGAGTCTGGACTATGATTTTGTATCATGTCTGTAATGTAACTTTACAGTCTGCATTTGTTCTCTCTATGTATCAACCTATTTATGTTGATCGCTTTATTGTCTTTTTAAGTTTTAATCATTCTTCAATATATTCCATTCTCAACATATCTAGAGTTAATATACTTGGTGAATCAACTGAAACAAACAGAAGGTTCTCAATTCTCACTTCTTCGCAGTATACAGTCAGATCTCGATAACAGCATCTCTCTATAACAGTTATTCACTATAAAAATCAAGTTTTTTTTGAATTTTTTTTTTTTCATGTTATATTATAATAATATATAACCTCTATAACAACACTTCATTATAATATGTAAAAAATATCAAAATAAACACGACTGTTATAGAGATGTTTGATTGTATAAGCAACAATTAACACAAACTATTTTGGGCATAGTTGAACGTCAGAAAGATTCCTTTCTTTTTTTTTTGGACTAAACAAGCTAATATTAGCAGCAAGCACATGAATGAAAGTATAGCCCAAGAGGCAAGTTGCCATAATTCTATTTACAATGTTACACGTTTAATAAATATATATATCCAATTAACATAAATCTCGTCTTCCCTTTCAACTCCTTAGAAAGTTAAATAAAAATAATTGTGTCATTTCTCATTGATAGTCAGTTAATAACGTAAATCATTACTCTGGATCTGTGAGAGTGAAAAGGGAATTAAGGAAATCATTTAAAAGAATTGAAACATATCAAAATGTTATCCAACTTATATAAAAATATTCGATTTTGCAACAACAAGTGGCTGTAGTTTAGTGGTGAGAATTCCACGTTGTGGCCGTGGAGACCTGGGCTCGAATCCCAGCAGCCACATTTCTTTTATTTTTATTTTTATTTTTTTATGTCCAGTTTTTTCCTCCTTAATTTGGCTTAGCAATAGCCATTTCTACTATATAGCAGTCATAGTCAAATCCAAATCCATAATAAATTTTGTGTAATTATTTTTAACTTTGTTTTTAAAAAAATCTTAAATTAAGCTCTCGGTATGACAATCAAACATTTTGCATTTCATGGAAAAATTTCAAAGGAAAATATAAATCTTTTGCATAACAGTTTTCTGATATTTCGGTAGGCATCTTGAAGATGATTTACCTGATTTTATCGAGATTCGAATTGGTAGAGAATGTGAAAAATTGTTAGTAAAGCATGAATAATTGTGGGATGATTGGAATTCCTCACCCCTTAACTAAAAGTTTGGGTTCGAATTTTAAGAATGACAAATTTCTGACAGAGAGCGATTTACCTCTTAGTAGGCTACTGTTTAACCGAAGAGTATAATTTCTGGTTAAGCTATTAAATTTATGTAATAATGGGTTAAATTTAGTTAAGAATAATAACCCTAGATGCTAATCTCGAAAACGTGCAGAAGATGGGGGCAGATCCCGTAAATGATTGATGACAATAAGTGCAAAATACCTTCAAAGCATGAACATTGAAGGAGATATAACTAACAATAAATGGCAATAAATAGCATTTAAGTAAATAAGGAGAATGATTCACCCAATAATGGATGGATTGGACGAATATTTCTCCTGATAATGATGAGTGATAGAAAGGTCCAAGATTCGTATGAACAATCCTCAGATCTGGTGGGAATAATATGAGCAAGAATCTTTATCAAAAGGTAATCTTTGTATTTTTACAAGAGAGAGAAAATCTTCTTCTCAAAAGTGTTCTTATTAAATGAATATTATATGCCCCTACCATTGTCTCTTCTTTCTATATATATGGGGCCTTTTCTTAGGAAACCGTAATAGTACAAATACCAAGAATATCCACGAGAATATTCCCTTTTAATATACTATCCTGACAAATTTGCCATTACAGCTCCTATCATCAATAATCAACCTCGATCTCGACCCTTGTTGACATCTCGACTATGACTCTTGTCGGCACCTCGGCCAATGACTTTGCTGCACCTTGGGCGACCTTGACAGACTCTTTCCTCAATGCCATATTATGCTAAATATCCTTAGGGCAGATTTTGGCTTATACAATTAGTCCCTTCGCTTATTAAGGCCGACACCAGAATGCCTTGATGAGCGGACTCTATGTAACGTGACCGAAGTGTTTAGACGAGATGGACGAGCCGTAGTAATTAGGGGCGAGTGAGCGGTGTGTCCAATTGTGAATCGTAAGTTCTGGGGTCGCAAATCCCGCTAATCAAGGTGACGTCACAACGACTGACGTCATTATGATGCAATTTCCCGAGACGTTGCTTCGTTTCACGTGAGCCTCCTGACAGAGCCTGCCGCTTCATTTACAGTGTCACGCAATGATGGTTAGTTTCTTGGTTTCGATGTCTGCATCCTTATAAATAGGGGTGTGTGGGTAACGTCTTAACATTTACGAAATTTCCTATACCCAGCAAACTCTGCATCTTCTTCTTCCTCCATTGTTTGAAACTCTTACTCCTTTTAGTTATTCTCGTTGCTTCACACATTTCCTTGTTCAAGCATCTTCTCCTAATTAATCATGACTAAGGTATCCTCTGTTCTTAGTATGGCAACTGATCCTACCCCTTTGGTGGTGCTGATACCCCCTCACGCCGATAAAATTTCTGCCGCTTCTGAGGAAGAGAATTTCCCTACAGTGGAGGAAATAGTTCCTCGTAATGAGAAAATTAGGTCCGATTTCTCGAAGATTCCTAAGAACGACCCTGAGGTCCCAGAATCGACGATGAATGAGATCGATCTTGCTGACTTTAGGGCGAGGTTCAAGATCTCTGTCCATATCGATCTGATCCCAGCGAGACACGATATGGTACAAATACACAGCCCTGGGTATTGCGCGTTCTATGTGTATCCTTTTTACTTCGGCTATTCCTTTCCTCTTCTCCCACTGGCGGAAGAATTTTGTCGCTATACGGTGTTTTCCCGGCTTTAACAAAATTCGCAGAATTGGCCGGGGTTGAGATCACACTTCGCCACCTGATTCATCTTTTCGCCCCTAGTTTCTATAGGGGGACGATGCTGCACCTTCGCCACAGAGGAAGTAAGTGCCTGGTGGTGAAGATGGACGATAAAGAAAATTGTCAGTTCTGGCTAAAGTACTTTTTCATCAAAGCCGAGGACGTGGTGGCCAACGCGAGCGGATTCCCTGACACTTAGAATTACGCTTGTAAGTATCACTTTTTTACCCAATCATTTATTTTGCCTGTTTTAGTCGTAGTCTGACATTTCGTCCCTTCTTCGTGCAGCCGAGACTACGCCCCCTCCTTTGGTCCGGCACATTCATGACTGGGTCAGCCGAATTTTGCCTTACACAGTGGGGTTCATGAATGGCCGGCCTTTCTCAAGAAGTTTGTTCCTGCGCCTTCCGCGATCGGTGAGTTCACCTGTACATCTTTTCATCTATACTATTTTGACCTCACGGTCGCTTGCCCGTTGCAGTTTTGTGTAAGAAGTGAATCTTTTATTCTTTCTTTTTCAGCCAGAGGACCTTTGCATAGATCGAGGGCCCCTCCTCTTACATTTCGTAAGAGGAAGGCTGCTTCTTCGGGGCCGGTTCCCGTTATGACCGCGGCTAAGCCCGCTCGATTGTCCATATCTATTCCTTCTTCTGCCGTGGCTAGGTTTGCCCGGTCATCGACTACACATACAGCAAAACTTCTGACTTCCCCTTTGTATCATCTAGTAGACGAGGACGATGAAGCGGAACCGAGGCCGAGTGGAGATAACTTGCTTCCCGCAAGAGGAGATCAGTGATGGAAGATTTCGTCGTTCGAGAGATGGCGACCACAGAGCTTGGAGGTGACGCCGAGTTGCTGCCCTTGATTCTGCCCTCATCTAAAGCCGAAGAGAGTACATCTCTCCCTGAGACTGTGATGGGATTTGAAGGGCCATCGGCGAGAGTCCCTGACGACTTGCAGCAGGACGAGCCATTAGTTTCGAGACCGGCCAATGATCTTTCTTTGAGGGCCAACTTGTAAGGAAAATGTGTAGCCGAGGATGGTTATGAGACGAGCTCTGACATGAATGCCGAGGAAGTGAGGATGATGGGGAAAGGATTTACCCGACTCGAGGTGAGATTGGAGGGGAGCACGCGGACTATTACGATCCCCATGGATCGGGACTTACTAGTGGATACGAGGACATGGTCCCTTCTCTCGGTCCCTTTGCTCTGATGTGGAGGGTAAAACCCTCGAGAATTTGAAGGATGCCACTCTATCTCGGAGCATAGCCGGCCTCGCTCTTAGGGTATGTTTTTCGGTCCCTCTTCGTTTTTGTATGGCGAGTTCAAAGTTTCGTTGGAGATTGAGAGCGCCCGACGAGAGGAGAGACATAAGGCCCTTTTTCAGAAGATGGAGCGGAAATATCATGAATACCGTACCAAGCATCACGAGATCTGCAGACAGTTCGGCTAAAGCGGCAGCTTCCAGGCTCTCCGAGATGAACTGAAGGAGAAAGGTGACGAGTTGGTAAAAGTCATCAGAAAATGCAGCGTTCTCGAGGGGGCGTTGAGGGAAAAAGAGGAGAAGATTAAGGTGAGTAGGGGGTCGAGGTCCAATGTGCCGACCTTCAAGCCCAAGTGGTCTCACTGTGCGCTGAGCTCGAGGAGTGTCAACTCAAAGCGGATGCTCTGAGTAGCGAGGTTGCTGAGAAGGTAGCGGGTTTAGAGAAGGAGGATTTGGCCCAGTTGTCGGCTGTGAGGAAAGTGGAGGCTTTGGATATCATGATCCGCATTCTCCGTTTTGAGCAGGAGGGTGCTTTGGAGATGGCCAAGCTCAGAGAGGAGCGGCTTGATGAGCGGATAGGGGAGCTGCAAAAAGAGGCTTCAGGCCTTAGTGATCGAGTTGCTGCTCTCGAGGCCGAGAAGGTGCAGTTATTGGCTCAGCCGTCCTCTCCCGTACTTCTGCTTTCTCCGATGTTCCGCAAGATTTGTACGAGGAATTGAGTCACGACGAGGCCCAACTAGATATATTCAAGGATCTAATGGCGGTGGGGGTTGTTTTAGAAGCTGACTTCGAGGATGCTCGTGCTAAGGCATGTAAAGCTCGGTTTGCTTGTGGCTATGACCCCGCTACACCGAAAGCCGGTGATGACGAGGGTGCCGTGTGGATCGTATTGAACAGGATGCTTGGTACGAGGATGAGTATCTCGCTGGCGATGGCGATGGCAAAGAGGTGGGTGGAGATGGTTTGGGCGATCAAGCTTGTGGTGCTGTTGGAGGCGGTGATTAGTTGTTTTTCCTTCTTTTTTTTTTAGCCGTATACTTGTGTGTATTTTTTGTAGGCATGTATTCGAACCTTTGTAAAAAATATTCTAAGTATGAAATGTTAGTTCTGTTATTCGACCTAATTCTTTTTCTTTGTTTGGGTTTGTATGCTGTTTTGATTTTGTTACTTGGTTGCCTTTGTCATCATAAATTTGTTCGAGTAGGTTGAACGAGGTTGAAACAAAGTCTAGGTTTGATCTCGGCCGAGGGCCAGTAGGTGTTGGTTCGAACGAAGTCGAACACGTCACATGTTTATTTATGATCGAGGGCCGATTAGGTTTCAAACATGATCGAATATAACCTTCGTTTCGTTAAGGCCGTGGCTGAGTAGGTGTTAATTCGAGCGAGGTCAAATGTAACCTTTATTTATTTAGGGCCGTGGGCCGAGTAGGTGTTAATTCGAACGAGGTCGAATGTAACCTTTATTTATTTAGGGCCGTGGGCCGAGTAGGTGTTAATTCGAACAAGGTCGAATGTAACCTTTATTTGGGGAGTGCAGAAATAAATTTCATGTACTTTTGCTTTGTTCATATTCTTGGAGAGATTTACATACTTTTTGGGCGTTGGCGGGTAGTTCAGTCCCAGTGCTAGTCTATCTAGTCCCTTCAATGGTTGAACTGGAAAAATAGTGAGAGATCAAGCAATGAACTAGCCGTCCAGTGCCCTCATCTATGCGTACTTCAATCCATAAGTACCCCGTCATTGCCTCGTTAAAAACCTCCTCGAGAAACTTAATTAGACAAAACTCGAGTTAGGGAAAAAGAGTGCAACTTTGGGGACCTCCTCCTTTAAAAGTTGAAGTACTTGAGGTGTGTAATATTCCAGTTGTTTGGTAGTTGTTTTCCTTCCATTGTTTCTAGTATGAATGAACCTTTGTTTGCTGGTGCTATGATTTTGTAGGGGCCGTCCCAGTTTGTTCTTAGTTTGCCTTCCCATGGGTCTTTGCTTGCTTGTGTTTTAGCTTTAAGCACATAGTCCCCGACTTTGAGTGGCCTGATCTTTGCCCTTTTGTTCTTATAGCATTCTGCTTGTTGCTTTTGGGCGACCATTCTCATGTAGGCCATATCTCTTTGTTCCCTGATTTTGTTGAGTTCCTATCTTCTATTGTCATCGTTCTGGGGTCCGCTTTTATGGAAGTATCTTAGGTTGGGCTTCCCCACCTTGACTGGTATTACTGCATCAGTCCCACAGACTAACGAGTATGGTGTTTCCCCTGTGCTCGTTTTTGGCGTTGTTCGGTAGGTCCAAAGTACTTTTGGTAATATTTCTGGCCATAGTCCTTTGGCGTCTTCGAGTTTCTTCTTCATGATGTTCAATATTGACTTTTTGGAGGATTCCGCTTGCCCGTTGCCCGCGGGGTGGTAAGGTGTTGAGAGTATTCTTTTGATGTGCCACTTTTCAAAAAAGTTGGCTACCTTCTTTCCTGCAAATTGAGGTCCGTCGTCGCAGCTGGTTTCTTTGGGGAGAACCGAACGACATATGATGTTTTCCATATGAAGGCTATCACTTCCTGTTCGCATATTTGGGCAAATGCTCCTAGTTCCACCCATTTAGAGAAATAGTCAGTTAAAACCAAGAGAAATCGTATGTTACCTCATCTTGTCGGGAGGGGGTCCACGATGTCCATTCCACATTTGATGAACGGTCAATGGGAAGTTATTGAGTGTAGGTGTTCGCCTGCTTGGTGGATCACCAGGGCATACTTCTAGCATTGTTCGCATTTTTTCACGAAATTCGCAGCCTCTTTTTTCGTGGTGGGCAATTAGTACCTCGCTTGTATGAGGCATCTGACCAAAGCTCAATTGCTGGAGTGAGCTCCACAGTGGCTTTTGTGTACTTCTTCAAGGACGCGCCACATCTGATTTGGGCCTAAGCATTTCGCCAGAGGGCTGCCATATGTCCTTTTGTACAGGTCATTATGAATGATGTTGTATCTGGCCGCTTGCATTAGTAGCTTCTTGGCCTTTTTTTTATCGTTGGGGAGTACGCCGTCCTGCAAATATGTAATAATACGGTTACGCCAGTCCTAAGTCGGGTTTATGGTTCTTACCTCGATTTGGTCTATCGACGAGTTTAGGAGGTACACCATATTACGGTCTCCGATTGTAATATTTTTGGTGGCTGCTGCTAATTTGGCGATGCTGTCCGCCTCGATCTTCTATGCTCGGGGAATCTGGTTGAGTCGACATTCTTCAAACTCGGTAGTAGTTTGTAGATTTCGGTCTGGTATTTTTGTAACCTTTACTCCTTGATTTGGAAAGTCCCTGTGACTCAGTTGACCACAAGCTGAGAATCGTAGCGCAACCTTAGCCGTTTCACCCAGTACTTGAGTGCTAGTTTCAGTCCTGCAATTACGGCCTCATACTCAGCATCGTTGTTAGTCATGTCCGGGCACCTTATGGACTGGCGAATCACTTCGCCTGTTGGGACTTCGAGTACGAGTCCCAGCCCAAACCTTGACGCATTAGATGCACCGTCGGTGTACAGGACCCATAGGTCTTGTGTTTGGGAAGAAGCGTGGGTGGCTTCTTTTTCGACTTAGGGCATTATTTGCACACTGAAGTTGGCGACGAAGTCGGCGAGGACCTGTGACTTTATCGCCGTTCGCGGCCTATATGTAATATCGTTCTTGCTTAGTTCGATGGCCCATTTGGCCAATCTTCCCGATAGTTCGGGATTATGTAAAATGCTTCTTAAGGGGAAAGTCGTGACGACCGATATGGGGTGGCATTGGAAATATGGTCTAAGCTTTCGTGAAGCTATGACTAAAGCCAGAGCTAATTTTTCAAGATCGAGGTATCTGGTCCCGGAGTCGACTAGTGTCTTGCTAATGTAATAGATGGGAGATTGCGTACCTTTATTTTATTGGACTAAGACTGTGCTCATAACTACTTCAGACACATCGAGATAGACGAAGAGAGGTTGTCCTGGTTCTGGTTTTGAGAGCAACGGTGGAGAGGACAAGTACACCTTTAACTCCTTCAGGGCTTGGATGCACTCAGGGGTCTATTGGAGGCCGTTCTCCTTTTTGAGTATGCCGAAGAACTTGTGGCACCTATAGGATCATGAGATGAACCTTGAAAGGGCGGCGATATGGCCGGTCAGCTTCTAGACCTGCTTTTTGGTGGTCAAGTGCTCTGGTATCCCTTCGATGGCCTTGATTTAGTCGGGATTGACCTTGATACCTCGCTGCGACACTAGGAAATCCAAGAATTTTCCTGAGGCCACATGGAATGCACATTTTTTTGTGTTTAGTTTCATGCCGTATTGTCTGAATATGCCGAAGGCTTCTCTCAAGTGGTCGATGTGATCTTCTTTCCTTTTGGATTTGACCAGTATGTTGTTGATGTAGACTTCCATCATTTTTCTGAGTTGTTCTTTGAACATTTTCGTCACCAGCCTTTGTTAAGTTGCCCCTGCATTTTTCAATCCGAAGGGCATGACCCTGTAGCCATGTGCCCCCTGGTGGTTGATGAAGGTGGTTTTTTCCTGGTCCTCTTCCTCCATGAGGATCTGATTATAGCTCGAGTAGGCATCCAAGAAACTTAGTAGCTCATGCCCAGCTGTTGCGTCGATGATTTGGTCGATATGAGGTAATGGAAATGAATCCTTGGGGAAAGCTTTGTTCAAGTAAGTGAAATTTACGCACGTTCGCCCCTTGCCATTCTTCTTTTTCAACGTGACTGCGTTAGCAACCCATTGGGGATACTTTCACTCTCTGACGGAGCCATTTTCTAATAATTTTTCAACTTCTTCACGTACCGCGTCATTAATTGTGGAGTTGAACTTACGCCTAACTTGCCTCACCGGAGGGTAGAGCGGATCGACGTTCAATTTGTGCATAGCAATTTTCTTTGAGATACCTAGCATATCTGCATGGCTAAAAGAAAACAAGTCTGCTTTATCAGTTAAAAATTTATGAAACTTACCCAGTTCCTGAAGTTTGCAGCAGATGTAAGATTTCTTGCTGTGGTCGTTGCTATCCAATTGAACTGGGTCGAGGTCCTCTATGGTCGATCCTGCGGCCTCGACCATATCGGGATCTCTGATGATGTCTTCGCCGTTATCGCATAACGACCTCGACTCTGTTGATTTCTATGCCTCTTTTTCTTTATCCCTTGTTTTTTGGGTGGCCGTGAAGTCTAGGGCGATGCGGTAACATTCCTGGGATGTGCGCTGTACCATCGTATACTGAATATGCCCCATGGAGCTGGGAATTTGATGACTTGGTACAAGCTGGAGGGTATAACTCTCATGGTGTGTATCTATTATCGCCTTATTATTGCGTTGTATGTCGTGTCCTGGTCCATGATGTGGAATGTGGTCTCCAGAGTGACGCCAAACCCTCCAGGACGGGGAGTGTGATCTCGCCAGATGTTCGCTCAATTGCATTGTTAAATCCTGTTAGTGTGATGCAGTGTGGCAATAACTTATCCTCATGTTTCATTTGTGCGAGTACTCGAGGATGGATAATACACGCGTCGCTCCCATCGTCAACCACAATCCGTCTTACGTCGGTATCTAAAATTTGTAAATAGATAATGAGAGCGTCATAGTGAGGGAAAGCCAAACCGTTGCTATATTACTTATTGAAGATGATACTTTCTTTGAGTTCATCATACAGTTCGTGGGTGATCGACCGTTTCAGCTTGTGGTTTGTGGTGAACTTCACATGATGAAAGCGTCACCCCCGCCACCAATGACAATGTGGATAGTGCGGGCTGGCGAGGGCACCTTCGGCCCTTGATGTTGTTCGCGTCCCCTGGAAAAGTTGGTCCTTCCCCGATCGCACTGCAATTCTTTGAGGCGTCCATGTTGAAACATGTTTACAACTTCCTGTCTTAGGGCGATGCAATCTTTTGTTTTATGTCCTCGATCTTGATGGAACTCGCAGAGGGCGTCTGATTTTCTAGTATTCGAGCGCGACCTCATATTTTGTGGCCACTTTACCTTTGATCCGAGCTTCTCCAAGGCGTAGGCGATCTCTGTAGGTGACACGCAAAAATTGTGAGCAGATGGTAAATGGGGCATACCTCTCTTATTCCGGTGAGTCCCTGTTCTTGATCGGGGTGGGCCTTCTTCATGGCAAGATGTGGATGCAGCGGTAGTTCTGACATATGGGATATGCCGTTCCCGATTTGGTCGTGAGGCCACGGGATCTCTTCTGATATCATTTCTCCGATCTTTTCTAGATTCTACTTGTACTGTAGTCGATGAGTCGGCCTGTTGAGGTCGTCTTCGTCTGCTCGGACTTCGGCACAATATGCATTATGTATTTCGTCCCAAGTTGTTGGGGTATATTTCATAAGCCGTCTCAATAATTTTCTTGTCGCTCTTGAACCATTTCTGTTAAGCCGGTTTTGAAAAGTAGCTAGCCGGTTATGATGGTACTTTTGTCTTAAAAAATTTAATTTTCTGCTTCTGCTTTTACTTTTTGGAAGAAACTAAAATTTGTAGTTTCTTACCAAAAGTATAAAAACTACTTTTGTTGTTGCTCAAACGCATATCTCCATCTTGGCCAACACATCAAATTTCTAAAAGAGTATTTTTTTCAGATAAAAAAAGTACTTATGCCTTCCAAAAGCTTGGCCAAACAGGCTCTTAGTATAGTGGACAAGTAAAAGTAAATCGATGAAGTAATTAATTGTATTCCATGAAATTAAGCGACAATTTATAAATTTCTCCGTAAATTTTCGTCAAGGTCGATTTATAGTTTTCAACTGAATTTAATGGAACTCTAACCTTTTTTTTTTCGAAATAGTTGTGCTGCTTTAATTTAGGATGGAGATTTATAGTTTACTGAAATCTCAATTAAACGTATATAGTCTACTGAAAAATCCCAATCACTATTCTTGTAGTACTTTCTTCTTTTAAGAAGTAAACTTAAAGTTTGATAAAAGATAAAAAAAAATATTATTAGGTTAGGACCGACTACTTACCAAAAACGTCATAGGTTTGCCCTCTAACTACAAATTACATAGGTTAGGACCAACTATTGTCTAGAATATCTGACTTTTTTCTTCTAGTGATGTTCGATACCCATATCAGGATCTGAATATCTGACTTATATATGTTTACTAAAATAATTTTTGTAATATCATTATAATTTTTATAGAAGGTTGGATGTGACCTTTTGACTATAAGTTCATCTGAACTCATATTTTAATTAGGAGTATAGACATATAAAAATTTACTAAAATATCAATGAATATCGTATCAAATTATATAATTTTAATGGTACAATGAATTATTGCTTGTGGGTTGTGGTGAACTTCACGCTATTGATGAAAGCGACATCCCCGCCACCAATGACCATGTGGATGGTGCGAGCTGGCGAGGGCGGCTTCGGCCCTTGATGATGTTCACGTCCCCCGGCAAAGTTGGTCCTTCCCCGATCGCTCAACAATTCTTTGAGGTGTCCATGTTGCAACATGTTTACAACCTCCTGTCTTAGGGTGATGCAATCTTTTGTTTTATGTCCTCGATCTTGATGGAACTCGCAGAGGGCATCTGATTTTCTGGTATTCGAGTCCGACCTCATCTTTAATGGCCACTTTACCTTTGATCCGAGCTTCTCCAAGGCGTAGGCGATCTCTATAGGTGACACACAAAAATTATGAGCAGATAGTAAATGGGGCATACCTCTCTTATTCTGGTGAGACCTTGTTTTTGATCGGGGTGGGCCTTCTTCATGGCAAGATGTGGATGCAGCGGTAGTTTTGACATATGGGATATGCCGTTCCCGATTTGGTCGTGAGGCCACGGGATCTCTTCTGATATCATTTCTCCGATCTTTTTTAGATTCTACTTGTACTGTAGTCGATGAGTCGGCCTGTTGAGGTCGTCTTCGTCTGCTCGGACTTCGGCACAATATGCATTATGTATTTCGTCCCAAGTTGTTGGGGTATATTTCATAAGCCGACTCAATAATTTTCTTGTCGCTCTTGAACCATTTCTGTTTAGCCGGTTTTGAAAAGTAGCTACCGCCATTCCTTCGGATACCTTGGGCAACGTAATTCTTACTTGGTTAAAACGAGTGAGGAAGTCCCTCAATCCTTCTCCCGGGGACTGTTTGATAGCAAAGATGTCATTCACTCTTGCCTCGGCCTTCTTAGCCCGGCATGGGCCGTCATGAACTTATCGGCCATTTCCTCAAAGGTTTCTATGGAACGTGCCGGCAATTGTGAGTGCCAGGTTAATGTACCTCCCGTGAGGATTTCGCCGAATTTCTTTAGCAGAATGGAGGATACTTGTTCCTTGGCAAGGTCATTGCCTTTCACGGCGGTGACGTAACGAGTCACATGATCCTCGGGGTCGGTTGTGCCATCATATATTTTCAGATAAGGCAGCATTTTAAAGGTCTTTAATATGGCATGTGGGGCAGCGCTATCGCTGTATGGCTGCTCGACAAACTGAGTGGCATCTCTTTTCGGCAATAAATTAGCAGCGTCCGGTATTTTATCGACCCTTTCTTGGTGTTCTCATTTGGTCTCGAAATGCCTTGTTCTCATTTTCCATTTCCTCCGTCCTTTTCAGAATAGTTGTGAGAGCGTCGTCGCCTGCATTGTTAACAACATTATGAGTAATACCTGTCGTCGTGGCAGGTTGACCATGTTACTCGTCCACTGGTGGTATAGCACAGGTTCTCGCGTTTACTGTGGCCGCGTCCTTATCAGGCTTGTGGAGGACACTGGTCAGTGTATCATTTAGCCAGGCCTCAAGGAGCTTCTTTATTGCTGGTGGTGCCTCCTCTCCCACTTCGCCTAGGAGAGGCATTGGGTACTGTATCCTCGTCCACTGCTTCAGAGCTTTCGTGGATGATGCTCATGAGGTTGGTTGGGAGGTCGCTCATTATTCTCATCCTTTATTCTATATTACCTGTCATATCGTATCTGTGCATGCAGAGAGGAAAATGTTCTGTTTTTTTTTTATGTTAGTAACCAATGTTGATTTTAGATCTAGAAGGAACTAAAAGACTTAGCCTGAAAATCCCCATAGACGATGCCAAATTATTTGACTGAAAAGTGTGACTTCCGGTTAAGCTATTAAATTTATGTAATAATGGGTTAAATCTAGTTAAGGATAATAACCCTAGATGCTAATCTCGAAAATGTGCAAGAGGTGGGGGCAAATCCCGTAAATGATTGATGACAATAAGTGCAAAATACTTTCAAAGCATGAACATTGAAGGAGATATAACTAACAATAAATGACAATAAATGCTATTTAAGTAAGTAAGGAGAATGATTCACCCAATAATGGATGAATTGGACGAATATTTCTCCTGACAATGATGAGTGATAGAAAGGTCCAAGATTCGTATGAACAATCCTCGAGTATGGTGGAAAGGTGGGGAACAATACGAGCAAGAATCTTTATCAAATGGTAGTTTTTGTATTTTTACAAGAGAGAGAGAATCTTGTTCTCAAAAGTATTGTTATCAAATAAATATTACATGCCCTTATCATTATTCTTCTTTCTATATATATGGTGTCTATTCCTAGAAAATCCTAATAGTACAAATAGCGAGAATATTCACTAGAATATTTCCTTTTAATATCCTATCGTGATAAATTAGCAGTTACAGCTCCTATCATTAACAATCAACCTCGACCTCGACCCTTGTTGACATCTCGGCTACGGCTCTTGTCTGCACCTCGGCCAATGACTTGGCTGCATCTTGGGAGATCTCGACCGACTCTTTCCTGAATGTCATATTACGCTAAATATCCTTAGGGCGAATTTTGCCTTATATATCTACGAGCATGCAGCCGAATTAGTTGGGCAAATATGTTCCGTATATAAAGCTAAAAGAAAACATTAACATTAAATTTTTTTTTTCAATCAGTTTTCCCCGCCGACAGAATTTATATGTTGAATTCTACATATATTTTGCAGAACTAATATACTCCCTCGGTTCACTTTTAGTTGTCTATTTTTGACTTTGCACTCCTGTAACGACCTGACCGGTAGTTTTGGGCATTTACGCTCCTTTCTACTATTTGATGTCTTGAATAGCTTCATACGATGTATTATGACTTGTGTGAATTGTCAGTTTTGATTTTCAAGTATTTCGGAGTTAGTTTGGAAGATTGAAATTCAAGGTTTGAAGCTTAAGTTGAAACGTTGAGCGGATGTTGACTTACATGTAAACGACCCCGGAATAGAGTTTTAATGATTCCAATAGCTCCGATGGTGATTTTGGACTTAGGAGCGTGTCCAAAAAAAAATTATTTGGAGGTCCATAGTTAAATTGGGCTCGAAATGGCTAAAATAGAAATTTAAGTTTGGAAGTTTGATAAGGGAATTAGCTTTTTGATATCAGGATCATAATCTAATTCTGAAAATTTGGAATAGCTTTTGTTATGTCATTTATGACTTCCGTACAAAATTTGAGGTCAATCGGACTTGATTTGATAGGTTTCGGCATCGAATGTGTAGATATTCATTAGTTCTTAGGCTTGAATGGATGCGAGATTCGTGTTTTTATCCTTTTCAGATGTGATTTGAGACCTTGAGTAGGTCTGCGTTATGTTACGGGACTTGTTGGTATATTCGGATGGGGTCCCGAGTAGCTTGGGTGTGTTTCGAGGTGAGCTTTGACCGAGTCTAGGCATTTCGATAGTTTGATGTTGCTCTGGAACTTTTGAAGGGGGGGAAGGGGGGTCATATTTTAGAGTGCTGAGGCAAAGCCTCATGTGCAAACCACAGAGGAAAAGTGCGGACCACAGAAGAAAAGTGCGGACCGCAGAGGAATTGTAAGGACCGCAGAAATCTTCTCGCGGCCGCAGAAAGGAGATTCTGCAGATTCGACGGTCCGACTTCGGAAGCTTATATCTTTTAATATATAAGGAATTTGGAGATGATTCAAAAACGAAAGTTGTATTCCTTTAAGTCTAGTTTTCAGAAAGGTAAGCCAATCATCATTTGGACATTTTTAAGAAAGGTTATGGTTAATTTACTGAAGCTTGGTAATTCAGAAGCTGCTGAAGTGCGGCCACACAATTTGGATTTTGCGGCCGCAGAACCTAAGTGCGGTCAGTAGAATGAGGGATCAGATTTTGTACTATAGGAATGAGAGTTAGAGTATTATTTCATAATTAGATTTTGGGAGCTCGGTTTGTGGCGATATTTCGTGAAATTTTTAAGAAATTCATTGGGGTAAGTGATTCTAACTCGGATTTGGTTAATATACATGAATACATCATTGTTTTCATCATTTATTCAGTATTTTGAGATAGAAATTTGGGGGAAATTGTAGAAATTTCATAAAATAAATTTTTGGGATTTGAATGTCGATTTGAAGTCGGATATGAGTGAAACTAATATGGTTGGACTCGTAATTTAATGGGTTGTCGGATTTTGTGAGTTTCGTCTGATTCCGAGACGTGGGACCCACCACCGATTTTTCGAGTGGAGTTGAATGTTTTTATAAATTGTTAAATTGTAAACATTGGAGTATATTTTGATTAATTTGCACGTTGTTTGAATAGATACAAATCGTTTGGCTTGAGTTGAGGAGATAGGAAGGCGTTTGGAGGTTGATACGTGCGGAATGGAATATCCGAAGTATTTTTTATCTTCCTCGGCATTGGAATTGTCTTATTTGAGGTAAGTGTTTAGTCTAAATTTGTTGAGAAAATTTTTTGCACTAATTTCCGTAATTTGTTACATGCGGAGGTGATACATATATGAGGTGACGAGCATATATGCATGTGTTAGGATTAATCATGCTCGGAGGTAAATTATACGATTTATTGTGATTTGTAGAATTATGTGTCACTCTTGTTTCATGTCTTCTTTGACTTCTAGATTTCTATGAATATGACATTAAATGCTAAAAGCCCTGATTTGGCTTATTATAATTTGATTAAAAGTCTGATGGACTTTTGTGAAAATTATTGATGTGCTAAATCCGGTCGTGATTATACTTAATCACAAATATGAATCTACGACCGTTATTCTTGAGATTGAATTCTATACATGAGTTGAAGATAAATTTTGAGACTTGCTGAAATACTAGAATAATAAAGTACTTGAAGTTTATTTTATTTTTTATTGGCTTGAAAGCCGGATTGATGTTAAATTTGGACCATTCGTTTAAACACTCTCCTTGATGTTATTTATGCTTCCTACCTTGCTTGTTAATGATATACACGTGCTTGGTAAGAAAGAGTGTAAAGCACGAAGGGTGATGCAGTGTCATTTCATATACATTGTCATGTGAGGGAAAGTGTAAAGCACGAAGGGTGATGTCGTGTCATTTTATATATATTATCATGTGAGGGAGAGTGTAAAGCACGAAGGGTGATGCTGTGCCATGTCATGTGAGTGTAAAGAACGAAGGGTGATGCCGTGCCATTTCACTTGAGAGTAAATGCACGAAGGGTGATGCCTGCCATTTTATTTATATATTGCCATTATTTTTATATTATCATATGCTCATGGCACGAAGGGTGTTCCCGTGTTGGTGAGGGCAATAGACATATATTATATTGTGATAGCTTTTCGTTGTGTGTACTTTCATGCCTTTATCTTGAGCTGTTATTGTGCACCTATGTTTTTCTATATGTCTTGTAGTTGTTGTTCTTTCTGTGTCCTCTACCCCAAGTGTTGCTGTGTTACCCATGCTTTCTAACTGTTTAACTTGCAAATATTATGATTTTCTTCTTGGTTGTTATGGTTGCATCTAAGCCTTCTACCATGCTAATTAGTGAAAGTTATATTTTCCCTTCCTAATTGCTATCATAATTTCTATGCCTCTTTTCCCCAGCTTGTTTCCGTGGTCCATATGTACTGCTTTGTTCTTTGTTGCTTCATGTGTGCCTCCCACTTTATTTCTTTATTTGTTATTGGCATTTCTCCCACCTAGTCGGTACTATTATATGTATGTTCGGTGAGAAAGACATAAAAGCACGAAGAGTATTGTCATGCCAATTGATTTGATCTACATATTTATATTGGATGAGAATGAGACAAGTGCACAAAGGTATTACCGCGCCAATCGATGTGATATCTTAAATATATTTCTCACACCAGAAAAATTATGAATTTGCTATTGTGATTTGTCCTAGTAATCTTTTCTGCCTCGCATAGTTGTTTCATTGTACCCTTATCTGTTATGCTCTATAATTATTTCTATTGTTAGTATACTACATTATAACAGTGAGTATCATTTTACTAAAAATCCCCGTCACCACTTCGATGAGGTTAAACAAAATACTTACTGAGTACATGAGGTTGGTTGTATTCATACTATACTTCTGCACCTTGTGTGCAGATTTTGGATGCTGATGTTGCGGTGTTTGGCGGGAGCTGACATTGAAGATGTTTCCGCAATCCGGCCATAACTGCCTCTTGTTCTTCGCAGCTTTAGAATTATTAATCTGTTCATATATATTTCAAACAGATGATGTACTTTAGTTCATATCAGCTTTGCAAATTCAAAATCTTAGAAGCTCATGATTTTTACTATTAATCCTTGGGAAAAGTCGAAAGGTTCAGTTATTTTATCATTTATTTTCCTCAATAAACCTAATTAAATTGGATTGTATTTAATTGGCTTACCTAAATGGGTTGAGTTAGGTGCCATCACGACTGCTCGGAGTTTGGGTCGTGACAACTCTAGAAAAAATAAATAAAATATGTATTTTAAAATTTTACCCATAATAATGATAGCTTTTCCAAAAGTCTTGGGAAATGATTTGAGAAATGAATAATTAATAATAAGGGTAAAATAAAAAAAAATTAGATTGTCTTTCTCTTGGTTTAGTATAGTGGACAAGTAAAAGTGAAAAATGAATTTTTTGAGCTCGTTTGGCCAAGCTGCTAAAAACTACTTATTTGAGAAGTGCTTTTGCTCAAAAGTGATTTTTAAAAAAGTACTTTTAAAAATTACAGTTTGTAGTTGGCTAATTCATTTGAGAAGTATTTTAATAAGCAAATTGTGTTTGGACAATCTTCTTAAAAAGTACTTTTGAGTATCAAAT